>OVAQ01000272.1:23065-39037 GCA_900406345.1 Erysimum cheiri | reverse complement strand
GTAGCTTCTTCGAACTATGTTATCTCTTCTGCTTTGGACCCCAGGATTTTCTATGTTGTATGTTATTAGAGAAACTCAAACTTGGCGATATAATCTCAGGAAAATATGTTATATATCACTGCCCTACTGTTGAGATTTTATGTGAGAGTCGCTTTTCATGAACGACTTTTCGTCGCCTTAATTTTGGAGTCTGTTTATGTGTGTGTGCACATAATTGATGTTTAGGTTAAGCACATCAGAAGATCTGCTGGTTTCAATTCAAGATAAGATCAAATGGGCTGACAATATGAGTGAAGTGGAAAATAGAAATCGAAAAGAAGTAGAAGAGAGGGTGGAGGAAGTGAAAAAGTCTCTTTCCATGAAGGTACCAGTAGATTGTGGATGATTGTTCTTTGGTTGACTAGGATGTCATTTAACATGTGATAGTTACACTTACAAGTTACATGTTGGAGTTGGCTATATTTTGGTGAAATATTAGCATAGGGAATTGTTATGTTATACAGAGCCAACATTTGCAGTCAGTTATTTGTTTTGCAGTACTTGGTCCTTGGACGTAGTTCTTATTGTATTTTGGAATGAGATGAACGATCCCTTAACGAAACTAGAATCATGTGCTTTCACGAAACAACATAATCCTAGATGTAGAACCAAAAATCTGTAGTCTTTCCGAAGAGAGCAGCCCGTAATTAATATTTGGTGAAAGTAGGTGATGATAATTGAAAATGGAGACTGTTATGAATTGAACAATGGGATATATTTGTCTATGTAGTCTTACTTACATTGTGGCAGAAGTTGCACACTGTGGGCAGGCCGACGTTGAATTCAGAGGGCAGGAAGAGATATTTGGTGAACCAAGTGGAGTGATGGACTACGAAGAGGACCGAAGCAGACCCAAGAGGTATGTGACTCGGTTGCATTCTCCAGAACCTACAGTTGATCTACTAATTAGGATCCTTAAGCTCTCAGATAAGATTTCATCCTTGATTAGGTAGACACCAATTACCTTAAACCCATGGGTGAGCATCATTGTGAAAGCAAATAGATATGATATGATAACGGACAGGAATAGTTATAATACAAAGAGTCCTTGGAATATTATTTTGCTTTTAAGTGAGGGCATATTTAGAAAAGACATGAAGTACGATTTGGTTGGGATAAGAATTATGGAACAAAATATGTTGTGTTGCAGGAGGAGGCATCCGGTGGCATGAAACAAGGTGGAGAGAGAGATTGTTGTGGTATGGGTTCTCTCTACTTGCTGAGATAGAGTGAGATGGTGATAATGATATCCAATTTGCGGGAGCAATTTAAATCCCTTTTCGCTACCTGACTTTTTGTCACTTCAAGTCTGAAACCATTTTTATTGACTTTTGTGTGAGGAAAGATTCTTAGTACGCTGTTGATTTGAAGAAGTTGATGTCTCTTGATACATTTTGTTGACTGGATTGCGGGGAGAAAAGAAAAAGAAAGAATGACCTAAGCTATAAGATGATTCTTTATGTAATGAAAGTTGTTTTCACATATGGTTGTTTAGAAGATGAATAGTAATCAATATATATGGACAATGAAAGATGTAAAATTGAACAATTGGATCATAGTTAATGTAGGTGTTTTTGAAATACAGACAGCTTTAATCCGAGGGAAGGAAGAGTAGCCGTTAGGTTAATAATGTTTCGCCGTTTAGCTGCCTGAGAATTGGGCTCCAACGAACGCTGGCGTTTGTTACCATTAGTGACCTTCATGGGCTCAGCCTGGTCAATGCCGATAAGGTGAGGAAAGTTAAGCTTAGCCTTGGAGCCTCGCATCTTAAAAGCTGCCCGGTCATATGCCACCGCGGCCTCCTCGGCCGTCTCGTAAGTCCCCAACCACATTCTGGCTCCGTTCTTGTTCGGATCTCTGATCTCAGCGGCGTATTTGCCCCATGGTCTTCTCCTCACTCCTTTGTAATTTGCGCCTCTCCGTGGTGGCGAAGAAGATGATGATGAATCTTCAGCTGGAGATGCGGAAGCTGTGAGATCAGAATCGTCCTCCTCTAGCAGTTGCTTGCGAATCCAATCGAGAACTGCCGAGCCGTTATCCCATCTGAGCTCTCCTTCCATTTTTTCTTCTTCCTCAACTCTCACTGTGGTCTGACTTCAGTTTGTATCTTTTTTTACAGAGAGACGATATATAAATACACACGCCTTCATTAGTTTTGATATTTATATAATATGGAGTAGGCAGTTGCTGGGAAGCGCATAATCAGTCACGTTTTACGCAATGTTCTTTCTCTATTTAAATATAAAGACAGAGGAGAGGAATCTTCTTGATCCAATCCAATTTTGTTAATCGTTTACCCGCAGCACGAAGGAGCTTATTATAGTATTTCTCGTATAAACTAGTGCTCCATTAGAGCATGTGCAATGGTGTTCCTTCACAAAAGTTCCTTACTTAAATTAAAAAAAAAAAACAAAAAAAACAAAAAAAGTAACCAATCGCAGGCCGCCACATATCAGTGGAGCCCGCGAATAGTGAAGAAACCGAGTAGGGAACGTTCCTTCTTGTGGGAACGTTCCTCAGAGTTCCTTTGATTTTGGAGTGGGGCCCGGACAAGGAACTCAGTTAAGGAACACCATTGCATATGGTCTTATATCCCTTGAAAAGAAAACAAAAAAGCTGACAACATTCAGCCCGAGTTGTTTTTAAAACAATTGATTTTCGTGGATCTAGTGATTATTAATTGCCTTTCAGGTGTCTCTGTGTCCAATTAATTAATTTTATCTTTTGATTCTTTTCTATTCGCTGCGGTGTAATTTCAAACCTGTGTTTGAGCGCTTTCTTTACATAGAGGGAATAGGGCCCAATAGTTGTTATACATTTGTATGCTGATTATCCCGGGTTGGTGAATACATCTCAAAGAGGGTTATTGGGCTCTATTGGGCCCAATAGTTGTCATACTTTTGGATTCTGATTATCCCGGGTTGTTGGATAGATCCGAGTGATTTGATCGTCTCGAATCTCGATCCATCTAATCAATCAGTCTATTGTATCCACCCAACCTACAACAACTCTCAATTCAAGTTTCCATGGGAGGCGACCAAGGTTTCAGCAACCAACGCCTCTCCTCCGCCACATGGTTCTCTCATTTCTGTGCTTCAGCTCGCCGATTCAAATCATTGGCTCCTCCGTCCTCTCAAACTGCCACGTCCGGCGACTCTCTGGTTCGTCGCCTCGGCCTTTTCGACCTCATACTGTTGGGCGTCGGCGCTTCCATCGGCGCCGGTGTCTTCGTCGTTACCGGAACCGTAGCACGTGATGCTGGACCTGGTCAGCCTGGATGAATATTTTTCTCATTATCTCCTTGATTCGTTCAGAATTGCTTAGTGCTTACTTACAATCAGCTTATTGATTATTATTGTTGCTTAGTCAGCTTATTGATTATTATTGTTGCGTAGGAGTCACAATCAGCTTCTTGCTAGCTGGAGCATCGTGTGTGTTGAACGCTCTCTGTTATGCTGAACTTGCATCTCGTTTCCCTGCTGTTGTTGGTGGAGCTTACATGTACTCGTATTCAGCTTTCAATGAGATTACGGCTTTTCTTGTTTTCGTACAACTCATGCTTGATTATCATATTGGCGCCGCTAGTATCTCCCGTAGCTTGGCCAGCTATGCAGTTGCTCTTCTTGAGCTTTTTCCAGCTCTCAAGGGCTCTATTCCTCTCTGGATGGGAAGCGGCAAAGAGCTGTTAGGAGGGATTCTCTCTTTAAATATTTTGGCTCCCATTTTGCTTGCTCTCCTGACCCTTGTTCTATGCCAGGGTGTGCGAGAATCTTCCGCTGTCAACTCCGTTATGACTGCTACCAAGGTACGCTTCTTTCCTTAACTTTCTTATTGTATACCTAAGATCACGGAAACTCTTCTTGACAATATTGGCTCGTCTGTAGGTCCTGATCGTTCTCGTTGTGATTTGTGCCGGTGCTTTTGAAATTGATGTAGCAAATTGGTCTCCTTTTGCGCCTAATGGTTTTAAAGCAGTTCTGACTGGAGCTACTGTAGTCTTCTTTTCATATGTTGGATTTGACGCTGTTGCTAATTCTGCCGAAGAATCGAAGAACCCTCAGGTCTGTCCATATTTTTGTTGGACGTATTTACTATCTACACATTGTCTTATATCTGTTGTATTCCTCTTCAGCGTGATCTGCCAATCGGAATTATGGGGAGCCTTCTCGTTTGTATCTCGCTGTATATTGGCGTATGTTTAGTGCTCACCGGGATGGTCCCTTTTAGCCTCCTCAGTGAAGATGCCCCTTTAGCTGAAGCCTTTTCATCAAAGGGTATGAAGTTTGTCTCAATTTTAATCAGTATTGGTGCTGTTGCTGGACTCACAACGACTCTGCTAGTTGGTCTTTATGTTCAGGTGAATATTTATATATATACGTACCTAGATTTCTTTCGTAATTTTCTTTATTATGTCACTTTTTCTCATGCAAACAAGGTATTTCTGAGTAATCATATGATATTTCGCATAAACAGTCCAGGTTGTATCTGGGACTTGGAAGGGATGGTCTATTGCCTTCAATCTTTTCCAAAATACACCCAACCCTTCATACACCTCTTCATTCTCAAATCTGGTGCGGCATTGTAGCTGGCATTTTAGCTGGCATATTTAATGTACATAGTCTTTCCCATATTCTCTCTGTTGGTACATTGGTACGTCAAGGTCTTAATTTTCTATATCCCTTTGGTTTTCTAATTGATACTTTCCAGTTTAACATTATTTTCGGTGTTCCATTGTTTCAGACTGGGTATTCAGTTGTTGCAGCTTGTGTTGTGGCGTTGAGACTGAATGATAAAAAAGAAAGAGAGTCGTCCAATAGATGGACATCAAGTTGGCAGGAAGGCGTCATTTGCCTTGTTATAATTGCATTCAGTGGTTTTGGTGCTGGCGTATTTTACCGTTTCAGTGCTTCAGTTATATTTATTCTTCTCTCAGTTGGTGCGGCAGTGGTTGCTTCAGCAGTTCTTCATTATCGCCAAGTAAGTAGCCTTAAGCATAAGTCAACACTCTTCTTAATTGCATAGCACCAAAAAAATAATAATGCAGGAGTTTCACTAGTGTTACAATGCTAGATACTAAGTCTTTTAGTGATACAACATAAAATATAGAACAGTAGCATGTTCTGGCACTTAGAACTCCACAGTGATACTTTGAAGTCTGTGACTACTGAACTAACTTTGCATTCTTGGTTTAGAGGAGATCAATTAGAAATTACACGATGATGCAGTTGAAATATACCCTCATGGTTTTCTCTACAAATCAGGCAAACGTTTCATGTTAACCCCCTCAGCTTTTCACTTCCAGGCTTATGCTCAGTCCCTAGGTTCGGGGTTTAGCTGTCCTGGTGTACCCATTGTGCCATGCGTTTGCATTTTCTTCAACATCTTCTTATTTGCTCAGGTACACGCAAAGAACTAATTTTATACTAATTCCACGTACCATATGATCTATCTTTGATCTTTCCGCTACTTTGCAGTTGCATTATGAAGCATGGATAAGATTTGTTGTTGTCAGTGTGCTTGCAACTGCCGTTTATGCCTTGTATGGGCAGTACCACGCAGATACAAGCACGCTGGTTTATCAGAGGGCACCTGAAACTGAAAGCGACTCTTGGTAATTCTACATTATAGTTGTGGTGCTTAATCTATGCAAGCCATTTGTTGAGTAGATAGTGGGTTAAGGCGTTGCGTGAGAGACATACACATTCAGGTCGAGTGTAAGGATTGAATGGGACGAGGAATTTAGATATTATTAATGTAAATAAAATTTCAATAAAAGTATGCTCCAGCATTTCAACTAAAGCCTTAAGAATGACTGGGAATGGCTTTTGTGCTTTCTGTCCTTTTCTGATTCCAATTGCATACCGATGTTCCTGTGGCAAAAGATTCTGGTGTCTATCCAACTGATGCAGAGGCTCGGTAACATGGAAGCAACTACGCTGGTTACACGATGATGCAATCAGAGTTATGCGTTACAGCCTAGCCGATGGAAGTAACTGCTTCTTCTGGCATGATCTGTGGACTCCATTCAGTCCACTTATTCGCTACCTGGTAAGTGACAAAATCAGTAAGGTTGCAGATGCTGCTACCTCTAATGGATAGTTTCTCACTACCTGTCGCTCACAAAGATCAGAAAATGTCCACTGTCACGTTGGTTCAGAAACTCACTCTCTGTGTAAGGCTACTTTTGCTTCTTTGCAATTTTGGCTCTATTCTAGGTGCAGTTTTCGCATTTAATTTTATGCACGGTAAGTTTCTTCCATCTTAACAAAATCCTGAAATTATACCCAGAAAAAAGGAAATTATCATCTACTAAGTACAAAAGTTACAGTGCCAGCGTTTCATTAGAAAGGCAAACTACGTGCCGTCTAAGGCCAACACAAACGTCACTCAGTCCCCTTTTTAAATGGTTAAACGACGATTGAGTTGTTCTCTCTCTCTCTCTCTCTTTTCACATCATCGTTGTTTTCCACTAAAGAGGGGAAACCTCTGATCAGAGAGAGAGATCCAATGGCAGAATTTGTTGAGGCTGATAATGCAGACGCGATAATCGCGAGGATCGAAACCAAATCGCGGAAGATTGAAAGCTTACTCAAACAGTAATTATTATACTTTGGAGTTTACCCTAAAGTTTTCTCTTTTATTTTGTTCATCGCGAGTTTTCTTTCTCAGATGAGTGTTTATTTGTGCAGGTACAAACATGTCGAAGCTTTGAAAACGGCTCTTGAAGGTTCGCCGCCGAAAACTCGTGATGAACGTTGCAAGGTCTCTGTTTCCTCTGCCTCATTTAATTGTGATTTTTTTTCCTGAGCCAAAAAAAAGATCATTCATGTGTGTTTACTCTATGACGGTGAAATTGCAGTCTGCTAATTGGATCGTTGTGCACAGAGCTATTATGGCTATAAAGGATATCGACGGAATGCTGAATGCTCTTGATGCCGAATATTACGATATTCTGATGAAGTAAGAAAACTTTTAATTATTTTCTTTGATCAAGTGTTGTGTGATATGGTTCGATGTCTTGTTACTGCAATCTCTGCAAAGGGTTTTGGTAATATTTCTCTTTACCTTAAAGAGGACGTAGTGTGATACTACAAGATAAAGCTCTATCCATTGGAATGTCAGGCTGTCTGTGAGCTTTTTGATAGAATGTTACTTTTGCCTGAGGCTTTTTTTTGTTTATGAGCAAGCTAATCTTTTGTTTTCCTCGAATGATGTGGAACAGGTACTTGTATAGAGGCCTTTCTACTGGGGATCGACCCACGTGCGATCAGTGCTTGAAGATTCACGAGAAACTCACAGAGAGANCGAATGATGTGGAACAGGTACTTGTATAGAGGCCTTTCTACTGGGGATCGACCCACCTGCGATCAGTGCTTGAAGATTCACGAGAAACTCACAGAGAGAGCTGGTCTGGGTTGCATTCTCCGCTGTCTTACTGATACTATAAACACCGTTTGATCCCATGATTGTAACAGTGCCACTAATGCACACTTGATACTTCATGGTATATGCATTCTCCTTGAGGAAGCATGTCTCACTTTCATGTTATCCGCACATGAATTTTATTATCAAGCCTCAGACTTGAATATAGTTCAAAACCCTTGCCAGCCCCAAGAGGATCATAAACATTGAGCATTTATCTCAACGTTGATAACAAGTCATTCCTACAGTAATGAACACAACTCTTTCTTTTGTCGAACACCCAACTACAACAATCTAGCCGTTTATGAATGTTTTCCGGATCAACTGAATCATAAATACGAGTCTTTTTAGGCGGGCAAATAAGACTCCAGCATCAATTTGGCTGGGGAAGGTGATAAGATCTCTACAATCAGGTACGTGTATTTCCATTCCTTCTCTGCCTTGTCTTTAAACATCTCCGTGTACACTTTCCCCGCTCCTTGAGGCCCACGGATGTAGAAGTTAACCTGAAGCATATTCAATTTTGGTTATGTTAAACCTGCAATACTCTATTCTACTTCCTCGATTTTGTTCTCAGTTTATATAGCAAGAATGTGACTCCAAGGGTACAAGACGTTTCTACAATGATTTACCTCAACATGCTCCACTCCATCTTCATCTGTAAATACTCTGTTGGGTATACGTTGACGAGCAGCTCGATTTCTGGTTTCTTGTCCGTAGCCTTTGATGGGGGATCCAATCCTAACCCTCACCTAGTTAACAAGACAATCTCAGCACTGTTGCATTTTATTTAATACACCACCCCTCCGTTATGATCAATCTATAGAGTTAGTTTCTTATTTACCTGACCATCATCTTGAATTCTCTTCAAGGCTTTGTCAAAGATCTTGTACCTAGAATACAGAATGGTGCTTTTAGATTACTTCAAATCCAAGTCTCCGAGCAGATAAATCAAACTAGAGTTCTAAAGCCTCACTCTTTTGGTTGAAATATGAGCTCTTTAAACACAGCGTACCCAGCAGCTCCAGCGACCCCAAGCCCAGCCAGAATAACAAGGCTGTAGGAAGCACCTTCTGTAAAGGTCACCGGCTTCTGTGGGATGTGGTATGTCGGAGAATCAAAAGGATCCTCGACAGTGGTCACCTCTTTCTTAGCCTGTAAAAAAAAAATAAATGGAAAAGCCGGCATTAAATTAATGTTTCATACGCTATTCATATCCTAATTAGATGACATAGGTTGTCTGTGGCTTTTGACGCCTTATGTTGTGATAAATGGCGAACACAGAACATCGACATTATGTAGAAACTTGTACGGAGGAACACAAAAAAGTTGGAGGTCAAAAGCATATTCTTATGAACACCTTATTCTCCTGATTCCCAGGTTGTTTAGAAGTTCTTGATGCAAAAGATCTAGTAAAGTAGGATGACTGGATGTTCTTTGGACGAGTTTCCGTACATATACTTGCTTGAGGGTTTCGGAAGCGAAACAATAGTCCTGCAAATAGATCATAGTGAGAACAACAAGTACACAAGCCTAGGATTTGAAGTATCATTATGCGTTATCATTGCTGACCATTGACTCCAGTTGAGTCCTGCATAAGAAAAACGATGAGAGCTATTAAACTAACATGTATGTCCCAAAAGGGTGTAAGCAGCAAAGAAAATATAGTTTTTACCACACGCATGAGTGGGGAATCAGTAATGACCTGCCTTGATGCTCCTCTTTGTAAAACGCTTATCAACTGCATCGGAAGGTAGAAAATTAACAATTAAAGGGAAGAAGAGCTTTGAAAGAGAAACAGAAACAATATCTTATCTCGTGAGGAGAGACCAGAGAGTATGAATAGAGGTATTGCAAAGAACAAGGGGGATGAAGGTGTTTTCTTGTCACTAGAGAGATTCAATTCAAACAGGACTAGAAATTGAAAAAACAAGGTCAGACCAAAATGCAGATATTGGAAACTTGTACTAAGTCGAGCTACGTAGATTATGCAAAGTCAAGTTCCTTTTTTTTTTTTTTTAATTTTTCACAACTCTATGAATAGCTTGAAAGAGATAAGCTAACGATTAGCCATTCTTATGTAGATGGAATACGAAGGAGAAAAAGATAAACCGATTTTGGGATCCCAGAAGAAGGTCGTGAAGCGGAGGAAAACGGGAGCTTCGAATTTGATTGGCTGGCGATGGATATCGCTGATCTCCTTAGAAGGTTCATCATCTCTGGTACCAAAATTGGTGATTGAAAAGATAGGAGGAGAAAGAATGAAACTTGAAGCTTGAATCGGATTGTAGAAGAAGGAAGTGGGGAACGGGACGGGACGAGCGAGGTTGATGAGGAGCCTCCAAGGCGAAGCCGCTTCTGGGGTTTTATCGTAGACACACGTGACAAGAAAGCACGCACGTGTACTCTCTCTTGGGCTTCCATTTAACCATAATATAAATGGGCTGGGCTTTATTAAAAAACAAAACCCAATACTGTATCTATTCTCTCTTGTTACTCGCTGCGCAAGCGCAACCATGGGATTTGGGATTTGCTTGCAAACATGGCGCTCGCGCTCTCCGCAAATCCTCCTCCACTCAGACTCCGCCGCAGTCGTGGTGGCGCTTTTCGAACTATTAGCTGTTCGATCTTCGCGAATCCAGCACGGCGAGCCAAGCGGAACCTGCTGGAGCTAATCTCGGAGGAGGATCGAGGTCTGAGAACCCAGAAAGACGCCACGAAGAGAGATGCAATCGTCAATGCCATCGAGTCCATGGCGGTTATCGGGCGCAGCTCCATCACCACAGGGGACTCGCTATCTGCCACGTGGAGACTGCTGTGGACGACGGAGAAGGAACAGCTATTCATCATAGAAAGGGCCGGCTTGTTTGGGACGAGCGCAGGAGACGTTTTGCAGGTTATCAATGTCAAGAAACGGATCCTCAATAACGTCATCACCTTCCCTCCTCACGGAGTTTTCTTCGTACGCTCTGATATCGAAATCGCTTCCCCGCAGAGAGTCAATTTCAGGTTCAAATCACTTTTATTTTGAAATTTCCTTGGATTGTGTAGCGTAGCTTAATTGGTTGCGTTTTGATATTCAGATTCAATAGTGCGGTGTTGAGAGGGAAGAACTGGGAGATCCCACTGCCTCCATTTGGGAAGGGCTGGTCAGTTCTCTCTCTCAGTCTCTAATAGTAATACAATCCATTTTTTGAGATAATAAGAGAGAGTTTGGGTTTGGTTCCACAGGTTTGAGAATGTGTATATGGACGGTGAGATCAGAGTGGCCAAGGACATCAGAGGAGACTACTTAATTGTTGAACGTGCTCCTTATAACTGGATTGAATGATTTTGTATAAGCAGTGAAGCTTTGTTTCCTGTATAATACAGTACCATTTTCATCTCTCTCTCTCTCTCTCTTCTCAACATTCATCTGCCTTTATTATTGGTGAGCCAGGAAATTTGGGAGGAATATGATGGTCGGATCATTCAAAGTGTGATCCTTGAGTCTTTTTAGGGGGTTTGTCTGTTTTTGTTACAAACACACCCACATTTTCTATGCCTTTCTCTTTTTTTCTTTTATCTTCACAATCCAATGCCTTAAAAAGGCCAACACTAATACTTTGTGTCTTNACCCACATTTTCTATGCCTTTCTCTTTTTTTCTTTTATCTTCACCATCCAATGCCTTAAAAAGGCCAACACTAATACTTTGTGTCTTGTTTTATTCTGAAACTGAATAAGATGTTGGCGTCCGCGAGGATAGAGAAACACAAGGAAATACGCAAAAGCACAAGGCGTCTTGCTAATCAGGGGAAGGCAACAGTGCTTGCTCTTGGTAAGGCCTTCCCGAACAATGTTGTCTCCCAAGATAATCTCGTCGAGGAGTATCTCCGCGAAATCAAATGTGATGACCTTTCTATCAAAGACAAGCTGCAACACTTGTGTAACTTCCTCATTTCCCTCTACTTTCTTTCACAACCTTTTCCTTTGAGCACTTTGTGCAAAGATAAAGCATGTATGTGTGTCTTGGTGATGTTAGGTAAAACCACAACTGTTAAGACACGCTACACGGTCATGTCCCGGGAGACGCTTCACAAATACCCTGAGCTAGCAACCGAGGGTTCCCCAACCATCAAACAGAGGCTTGAGATTGCAAACGAGGCGGTTGTGCTGATGGCATATGAAGCGTGCTTGGTTTGCATCAAGGAATGGGGAAGGGCAGTGGCAGATATCACTCATCTTGTCTATGTTTCCTCCAGTGAGTTCCGTTTGCCCGGAGGTGACCTCTACCTCTCGGCACAACTGGGTCTTAGCAACGAGGTGCAGAGAGTGATGCTGTATTTTCTGGGATGCTACGGAGGTGTGAGCGGGCTGCGCGTGGCCAAAGACATTGCTGAGAACAACCCAGGGAGCCGGGTGCTGCTCACCACCTCTGAGACTACGGTTCTGGGGTTCCGCCCGCCCAACAAAGCTCGCCCTTACGACTTAGTCGGGGCTGCACTCTTTGGAGACGGGGCAGCTGCCCTGATCATCGGAGCAGACCCTACAGAGACGGAATCTCCCTTCATGGAGCTTCACTGTGCTCTGCAGCAGTTCCTGCCTGGAACGCAGGGGGTGATCGACGGACGGCTGTCAGAAGAGGGTATAAGCTTCAAGCTAGGAAGAGACCTCCCTCAAAAGATCGAAGACAACGTAGAGGAGTTCTGCAAGAAGCTGGTGGCAAAGGCTGGCTCAGGCTCTGGTTCGTTGGAGTTGAATGACCTCTTCTGGGNTGGACCTGCCATCTTGAGTGGGCTGGAGACGAAGCTGAAGCTGAAGCCGGAAAAGCTGGAATGCAGCAGACGGGCGTTGATGGATTATGGGAACGTAAGCAGCAACACCATCTTCTACATAATGGACAAAGTAAGAGATGAGCTTGAGAAGAAAGGCACAGGGGGAGAAGAGTGGGGTCTGGGCTTAGCTTTCGGACCGGGAATCACCTTCGAGGGCTTTCTCATGAGGAGCCTCTAAATCAGAGATTTGTGACTAAGTTTACAGTTGTACTTATGCATTTCACTTTAAAAAAAAATATATAGTGTGAGAATCGGCACGTTAACTCTTCTCTCAAGTCTCAACATCAACTTTCGTTAACCAAATGCAAATTACTCGGGTTTATCAACCACAACAATTCATGAACAGATGCCAACACTTGCCTGTGTTGCTTTTTCTCTAATACATCATAGTATGGGCTCTTTCTTAATGGGCCTTCATGTATGCACATAGTAGTTTCATCCTTGCTTAAAATGTCGTTTTTTATGGCTTTAAAATATTCATCGCTTTATCCTTCACTCTCCTTGCATTATAGAATCCCTTTGATTCTAGCAAAAGAACATACGTAACATCCTTGACAAAAAAAAAAACATACGTAACATAGTGACACTATAATTATCTTTTAGCGAATCCTACTAAACGTAGTTAACTATGACAGCAAGCTATATATGTGAGTTATATAATTAAATCTCACATTTAAGCTGTCAACAAAACATTTTAACAGGTATTAAGCAGGCCAATAAAAGAAGGGACCTATAATGATTAAAATATATATGGTTAACGATTCAAGTATGATGTCCCCACTTGTCCATTACGTGATTACTACAAAAGTTCACATAAAAGTTCTTTTTAAGAAAGAGAAGCAGATCTCAATAACACAAAATCTTTTAAATTCCAATATAGAGCTTTAGGATGAGCCAGTGTGTTCCAAACTGTCACATCGATGATACTCCGGCAGCCGCAGCAGCCACCACCACAGTCCGCTCCACCACAGCCGCAGACATCCCTATGTATGTACCTTTTATTTATCAACTTGATATATATAATTGGCCGCAATAACTTTCTGGTTTGTTTGCAGGTNAGCCGCAGACATCCCTATGTATGTACCTTTTATTTATCAACTTGATATATAATTGGCCGCAATAACTTTCTGGTTTGTTTGCAGGTTAGACTACGAGGTAGCCGAGCTGACGTGGGAGAACGGGCAACTGGGCTTGCACGGCTTAGGTCCACCGCGAGTGACCGCTCCGTCTACGAAGTACTCCACAGGCACCGGTGGAACGTTGGAGTCGATAGTGGACCAAGCTACTCGACTCCCTAACCCTAAGCCCACCGATAAGCTCGTTCCATGGTTCCACCACCGCTCTTCCAGGGCCACCATGGCCATGGACGCGCTTGTGCCTTGCTCTAACCTCCAGGAGCAGCAGAGCATGCCCGGTGGCGTTGGCTCCACCCGAGTGGGGTCGTGTAGCGATGGTCGTACCATGGCTGGCGAAAAACGAGCCAGATTAGCCCCGGAGTGGAGCGGGAGCGGGAGCCAGCGCCTGACAATGGACACTTACGACGTTGGTTTCACCTCAACATCCATGGGCTCGCAAGATAACACCATCGACGACCATGACTCCGTCTGCCACAGCCGCCCACAGGCATTTCATTATTAACTCCTAGCTTAGCTAATTTATTTATGGGTATCACTTTTTTTTTTGTAAATAACTTTTTTTTTTTTTTAAATGATAGATGGAGGACGAAGAAGAGAAGAAAGCCGGAGGCAAATCATCAGTTTCAACCAAGAGAAGCAGAGCTGCTGCTATTCATAACCAATCCGAACGTGTATATATTCTTCACTCAACCTTTCTACTCTTTTTAAAAATTAAGTTTTGTTATTCATCTACTGTTTTCTATTCATTACACATGCGTGACCCCTTGATTGATATTATTGCAGAAGAGGAGAGATAAGATCAATCAAAGGATGAAGACTTTGCAGAAACTGGTTCCCAATTCCAGCAAGGTACATACCTCTTTGTACATGCAATATACTGTGGCTAATTATAATAAAAGTCAATATGAGTCTGCATACGTATAGTAAAAAAGATGCTACAGTAGTTGATTAGTAATAGTAGGTATACATGAAAATAGAGGGGATAATATGAGAAAAACGTGGTGGACCAAAGCGAAGTGAATGCATCTAAAGAAATGGACCTCATACGATGATTCTACTCCACACACTTATGCTCAATCTCTTATTAATTTGCTTGTCCCCTTAAAAACTTGTTTTTACATCTCTTTATTAATACTTGGTCCGGTTGGTCCATTCATACCCCTTTAATAATTAATTAATTATATGCCTTCTGGCTGTCGACTCAAAAATCAACACCATCTATATTACATGTACATAATGTACACTCATGCTTGACTATATATATCCGTAGCATTGGTTTGGTTGAATTTAGTAGTATATATTAAAAGAGTGGTGGTTTGATTTCATTATAATTTTGGAATAAGACGGATAAAGCGTCCATGTTGGATGAAGTGATAGAGTACTTGAAGCAACTTCAAGCACAAGTGAGCACGATGAGCAGAATGAACATGCCGTCCATGATGCTTCCCATGGCCATGCAGCAACAACAACAACTACAAATGTCTCTCATGTCCAATCCCATGGGTTTAGGGATTGGCATGGGGATTCCCGGTCTCGGTCTTCTCGACCTTAATTCTATGAACCGAGCTGCTGCTGCTGCNGCTGCTGCTGCTGCAACCGCTCCTAATATCCATGCCAACATGATGCCAAACCCATTTGTGCCCATGACCTCGCCATCGTGGGAAGCAGCTTCTTCCAACGACCCTCGATTTCAGCCTCCTCTCATTCCCGATCCTATGGCCGCCTTTCTTGCATGCTCGTCGCAGGTTGACTCTTTTTCTTCTATATATGCCACCTGTATATCTAATGATCAATGCTTCTTTTTTGTCAAATCTTATCTAACATTACCATATTTATATATCGAATTACAGCCAACGACGATGGAAGCATATAGCAGGATGGCTGCATTATATCAGCAAATGCAGCAACAACTTCCTCCTCCTTCAGATCCAAAATGATTAATATTTCAACACCTAGCTCCATCGATCTTACGTCAAAATATGTGTTACTTACCATACACAATCCATCATATTTTATATGTATAGGCTAGTCATGAATTATACGTACTTAAGAAAAGATAAAGGGAATCTGGTTGTAATTGGATGTCGTACGTCCGAGAAAAATAATGGATAATAAGTTTGATTGAATTTGTAACTTCACGATCAACACCCACTAACCAACTCCATTTTTCTAGATAAGTGGGTTCAATATATGTAAAGTAGATAATCCTTCATTTTCACGAATTTAATTATGTCACTGAGAATAAGTGAAAAGCCAAAAATGGAGGAGACACAACAGCATATGCTGGTCAGCAAAATTCCACAATAATTTGTTGATAATGTTATTATGTTACAAGAAACAAAAAAAGAAAAGGCGAATATTTCTTTTCAAAGGTGCTGTAAATGATTGGGTGTTAACTGGTCAACTTGGCCCTGAGCATTACCACACGTTTGTTAACAAATATAATTATTAATAACCAAAAGTGACTCGAAAATCATGAGAAAATGCCAACTTAAGTAGTAATCAAATAATCAATCGTCACCGGACTCGCCACAAACCCTATCTAACTTCTTTTTTTTT
>OVAQ01000272.1:1874-23056 GCA_900406345.1 Erysimum cheiri | reverse complement strand
TTATTACTTCTTTCTTCTTTTTACCAATTAAAAGATCCCATTTGTCTTTTCACTATTAAACAAGTAACGTACGATATATCACTGAATTTTGATTTAATTTTAAAATGTTGCGGGAAGACGATTTTGAGTATAGATCTTAATATTTGGTCATCACCAAAAAAAAAACTAAAAGGATAAATAATAAAGGAGTAATGAGTAATGTTTACCAGTTGATATAAACTTAATATCAACTTGATATAGAAATCAAGTATTCCCTTTTTTAACAAAAATAAATAAAATATATATACATTTTCAGAGAGAGATTTTATGTGTAATTATATATGCATTTGTAGAGTCGATTTCCAGATGCGAAAACATCTAAAAGCATCCAAAACCACTAGGTAAATCTGTGGCTGTAATATTTTATGTACATTCACATATTTTTTTTTTTTGCAGTAGTTCAAAATTATAACATACGAACCGGGAAGAAAATGACATGAGGAAATTAAATCAAATCATATAACTCCAAAAATCGACACCAGTTGGTTTGATAGTTAAGTATGATATATATATATATATATACTCCCAAAAATATGAAAATGGTGTGGTTGCGATGTTACAAAGTTAGTACAGTAGTATGATATTTTAATATATTTACACATAAATGTAAATTGTTTCAATCTGAAATTTGTAATGTGCGAGCTTATATATTTACATGTGTGTATATATATATTGTATTTTTTGTATTAAAACCTAGATATCTATATCATTTTAATAACAAATGTACTGATATATGTATAGATGCAGAGTATGTGATGAGAAAGTTGATATTTGAGATGATTTGATATATACGTCATGTGTGTGTGATAGTAGTTTTAGAATAGGACTCGCAGGAAAGTAAAGTCAAATGGTGGTTAAATGCGATTCCTTTCACACCAAAAAGTGAGAGATGACCATTGATTGTCACAGAAATGAGTCAGTATCGCCGACGCAAAAGACTGACCGAGACAAAGAGGCCCAACATAGAGCACATGATCAGTTTCAGATAAAGCCCACACCGAAACTAGACATGATAGATTCCATATCTCTCCATCCAATCTACATGGAACGAAGTAGTTGCCATATCTTCTTAATCTACATGGAATAGTACTATGGAGTATTGGCTTCAAAATTCAGATTAAGTATTCTTTGGGTTGATTGATTGAATTCATAATAAAAATTTCGGTAAAAATTCTCAACCGTGGGAATAAAATGAAGACTCTCATTCCATTGCCTTCCTCTTCCTCTACTACTTACTACTCCTTTCCCACTTATGCCAAATCATTCCTGATCAATGATATTAACAATTTAATCATGTCTAGGATAATTAATTTCTCTGAAACTTCAAAACTTACATACCTCGATATCACTGTTGGCACATGCATACAAACAATGCGTCTTCAACATTGGTTTACTTCTGCACTTCTCTTTCAAATCAGCTAGGCATGTGGCTGACTAACACACCTTCTTTCAAGACTTGGATATGCCTCTGCTCTTTCTCTTCAATCAGCGTCACCTGCATTCTTCCTACTTGGGCTCAGGCTTCAAACCACCAACCAGACGAAGTTGAGTAATCAAACTACGTACAATACAAATATAAGCGTTTCAGAGGGGTGTATCTGCAAATACCATGGGATGCAATTATATGCAACTCTGGTATCAGTTGCGGAAGCCTATCTTCCTAATATCAATTTATAGGTAAGCTTCCCAGCCTCGCAATCACAATAACCACGCCAGTTGCAGACATCATCATTATCAGTAGCTTCAACTTCAAGAGTTTGTGCGTATAACTACTCCACCTTCGTTCTGAACAGAAAAAAAGAGGTCAACGGTGAAAAAAAGGAAGCTTCCAAAGGGCAATCAGAGTTGAAACCTCTCTATCCAAGTCTTCATACTTAATATGCGACAAGATAGTTCCGCGAAGCAACACGTACAGAATCCACATCTCGATCCTAAGATGAAATGATACTTGGGATGATTTTTGGAAGCAAATTGTGTAGCTGTTTTCCACACGAATCACTAGAACTAGTAATGCATGTGAGCTCATTCTCCAGAACAGAGTAAGCTTCAGAAAATGCCTGCAAAATAAAAATCATCTTTACTATCATAAAACTCCTTCATTGTCGTACGTTTTAGATAAAAGCAAAGATAGATTCATATAAGATCCAACTTACCTTAATACATTGATGTATACGGAAGCAATTTCTCCCGACATTATTTGTTGGGAAAAGAGGATCATCAATGTGTATCGGATCAATACTATAAGCAGATAACAAAAAAAACATGAGGATAACATAAGGTATAAAGTTGGTATTTCACTTGTAGCACTTGCAGTTTGAACAAGCTGCGATGTTTACCTATAACCCCTCTCCCGATTCCTATAGATACCACTTCCTTGCACTGAAACACGCATCTGGCGAGGATCAAACACATTGCTGCAAAACAAGCAAGCCCACTTTACCGATTATCGTCATATGACCCTCTGGCGAGAGTATCAGTCACTGTCTTTTACAAATTTAGAAAGAGAAGAAGTAACCATTTTGACTGACCCAAAAAAGTAAAGAAAATCCATTAAAAGCCCCCCAAGGTTCTGCAAAAATACTTCTTTTCAATTAGTAAGAATTGCATGGATATAACAAGGAAACTTAAACTAGATAGCTGTTGTGCCACAGAATAGGCAAACAATAAAATCACGTACTTGGTTGATAGCGCGCCCCAGATGATGCTCATGCTGAAGAAAACGTGTAATCAGTAATACCTGAAATAATTGTAGCCTAAGATTTACAAACATATATTTGAACATATTTCAGGGGATAGATTAATAATGTGCCTGGATATTTCTGTGCAAGAACGTCGCATTGGCACTAATTAAATTAGACGAGTACCAATTATCAGGATCCGCATTATATATACGGAGACTGACCAATTAAAATCCAAAAGAAAGGAGCATAATACTTAAGTAAGAGAATATGCCTCACCAGGCAATAAGAGCTTAATCCACCAGAGTATGATTGATCCAGGGTTCGATCAGCCAAAAACTGCTTTAACACCAAAGCAAGTGGTGTGGCAGCTGGAAATTGCTCAGTCAGATCTTTGACCTGCGGAAAAGAACATCTTAGGAAACATGAGCCAGACGAAGGAAAAAAGGTTACAGAGAATGAGCCGATACATACACATGAAGACAGTATAATGTAAGAAAAACTATCTGGCTGTTAGAATAAATACCAGCTGTGTGGTTTGAAGACCCGTATGCGATGGAGTTTTAAAACTGATGTCAAGACGGACAGATTTTGCATTTGCTAAGTTTCCAGTGTTTGTTGACAAAGAGTTTGCTGCTGCAGAGTCTTCAAATCCAACCATTCCAGTGTTACCATTGCTGTCCTGGTCAACAGTGATACAGTCTGGAACATCTTTTGGTGACTCTATACTGCATACCAGATCACAAGGGACTTCCACAACAAGCATGATAATTGGTATCTTCGCAAGCATAAACGGATCATATTAGAGAAAGCATGATAAGTAACTAGTAACTGTGAATAAAGAAAAACACTAATAAATGAGGCATTACAGCTGTATTTTCAACTGTCTTCAGGGAGTCAGTTTTTACCCACTCTTGATTGGCGAGATACCTAGCTGCATGCTGAACAGCAAAACAGAATAGTAATGATAATTCAATTTGAAAAATTGTAACCGCTGCACTGTCAGATATAGGAATCTTATTTACCAAACAGAATAACAACAGTTTCTTATAACGAAAAAACAAGTTACGTAGAGTGCAGGCCCAAGCATGATTCACAAGTCTACTATTTTATAATGCGTCCACAATACTAAAGCAATTCAGGTTCCCTCTGACATGAGCAACCAAACCATACGTGAAAATAATTAGACTAGAAACAAAAATTTATAAGCACATATATCATCATTAAAATAAAACAA
Source organism: Erysimum cheiri (assembly GCA_900406345.1). Lineage (NCBI taxonomy): Eukaryota > Viridiplantae > Streptophyta > Magnoliopsida > Brassicales > Brassicaceae > Erysimum > Erysimum cheiri. The sequence continues at coordinate 19,102 of OVAQ01000272.1, read as the reverse complement.
ATGAAATATCAAAGAACATAATCTTAATTGTTTTACGCATTGCAAGAGTAGAGAAACATAAATTTCAAGAACAAGATTCTACCAAGCCCAAAGACATTCAACAGTTGCAACATGACTTCCGCACTAAACATACCTGAAGGCAAGTCTCCTTTATACCATTGCGACCCTCCAAAATTCCTGCCTCTTTGATAGGTTCCTGAGACGGATATTATGTATTAGATCTTCCAGTTCAAGAAGTAATGCATAAGAGGAATGTTTTTTGGATTTGCTCACCAAATTTCTCACTGGAGGAAGACAAACCACAAGGTCCACATCACTAGATGGGAGGGACAAACCAGTTGCAGATGAACCAAATATGTTCGTCCTAGACCTGGGCCACAGAACTTGGAGAGATCGGGTAACCCGCTTGATAGCCCAATTGATATAAGGTTTGCGGGCCATATTATTTGCAGCAACCTTTACGAGCAGTATATAATTCAAAAGATTAGTATAAGCACCAAAATTAAATGTAAGCTTCAAAGACGCTCATATAGACCTCTGCAAATTACAGGCAGTTACCGAAGCATATGGGAAAAATAAATGAAGTATTGTGATTACCTGCTTGCAGAAAGAATCTATCTCGTTGTTAAGAAGACCGTGGATCAATGATAGAGATTCCCCTTGCGTTGGACAGTTCAATAACTCGGGTGGTTGAAGAGGGAAGGCCATATCAGGCTGTAAAATAGCATTATAAACAAACGCAACTTAGACAGAGTTTAGTTATACATAGACATCAAAGATGTTGCTTACATGCTCCTGGTCTCGGCCTAGTTGCGACATTGCAATTAAGTGATCTTGCAGAAGGGCCCCAGGTAGAGGTTGAATGATCGGCCTAACTGCAAGGCTTTTGTTTCTCCAGGGCAATACAACCTCCGCTCCACAAGGTTCTTCCCAGTTTACACCATCATGAAACCAGCCTCTCATACCCCATTGTCTTGGGCTTGAACTTCCAGACCTCACAGTTGGAAAACCTCGCCGTGCTCTGGAGTTGCTCACAGGAGAAGGTGGTGGTGGACGAGGAGCACGGGGAACACATAGTACCACAGGTGATGGTGGGCGCTTTATACGAGGATGCTCGCGTCTTGTAGGTGGAATATTTGGGCTTTTAGTATCATAATTGCGCTTGAAATCAGATTTTGACATATTTGGGATGATGATAGGGCGCAAAATCGGATAAGGAAATGAGTCTCCTGAATTTCCTTCAACATCCCCTGATAAACTAGCCAAAGTTCCGGAGACGTCCTCTTCACCTGCAGCTTCACTAGGCGGAGCTTGTAGTACTTTGGTAGATATTTCATTACCTGGCACAACATAACCGAGAGGCTGATTTGCCGGGCCTAAGGGGTCAAAAGGGGAACAGAATGAAGCTGCAGTTGGAGAAGCTAGTCCATTTGTGCTGTAAGAAGACGAAAACGCAACCATGTCATCAACAGACCTCTTCATTTCAGCTTCATGCCAAGCCCAAGAGCTATCATCAGAACTAAGGGACGGAGGACGAGAAAAGCCAGTCCCTAGATGATCGGAAGGATTCCAATACATCACTCCACCTCCAAAATATTGATTATAGTCTACTCCAGAAACAGTGTGCATCTCAAAATCTTCCTCTAACATCCAGTTATTCTCACATTCATTCCCTAGCTCGGGCTTATTTTTCTGTTCAGGAATGTCCACCAGAATTCCAGAATCAAAATTGCAAGCAAATGCTGTTGTCAAGCCGCAATTGCTATGAACCATGGGAGGCCAATCTAGACTCATGGGCATGGGTCGAGAAAGAACTTGTTTGTGGGCACCTTCAATGGAAGGATTTCTAGCATGGTGCACGGTGGAAACAAAAGGTTGGCGTACATATGCATGCAAATTGTGACCAACATCAAGATGCAGTCTATCAGTGGCAGTTGGAAGGTGAGAATTAACATGTGAAAAGTACATGGGAGCTACGGCAGGCCACTCGTAAGAAAAAAATTCTGAACTGCTGGAGGCGATACCATAACCCGCTTCTCTTCTGTGATGGTGAATCCGCTGGGATTCTCCTTCCTCCAAAGTTCTGGATCGTCCATTAGGCATTGTCAATATGTCTTTACGTTCACCTGGACAGCAAGATTTTTGATATATCACCTTCTCACAGCTTGGGCCACCGGCAGGATTCGCAGAAGTCAAAATGGATGAAATCACATGCGATTTAGCTTTGTCGTGCAATTCTTCCTCTCCAGAATACTCACATTTAACTGCACCATCCACAGATGGACCTGTACCTGAGCCATTCCTTTCACAGCTAACCGAACCATGCTCTCCAATACTCTGAGCATCGATATTTTCTTGAGGAAGGTGATTGGCAGAAGTGCAACTTGAATCAAATTGGGGAGCTCTTTGGATGTCTGAACTTTTCACTATGGACTTATTCACTTCCCCGGTGTTCTCCAAACTTGTACATTTCTTACTCTTATTCTTTTCTTTCCTTTTCTTTTTCGTTCTTCCTTTTCTTGCAACCAACCCTGGGACAACTTCCTGATAAATATTATCAGTTTCAAAACAGTCTTGAGTCTATTCAGCCAAAATTTGAGGGAAAAAATTAATTCACCATAGTTGCTGCAGAGGCCTCAGAACTATTGATCATTGTTGATGCTGTGGAAACTTTCTTGCATTCTACCGCTTCTCTGTTTTTGTTTAATTCCAACTTAGCTTGATCTTTCTGGAGACAACTTCGAAGATCAAATTCAAGTTGCCACACAAATATTTATGAAAAAAAAAATAATTTGCGGACGGATAGAAACTATGTACCTTCCCGCTTTTCGTGGACAAATTAACATCTTTATCAGATTTAGCCTCCGGAGTTGGCTTTTTCATGTTCCCGGTCTTTCCTTTGTGTTTACGGCTGGTCGAACCAAGCCTCTGCTTGGATGAAGAACTTGGAGAACACTTCTGAGTATTGTCTTCAAGAAGTTCAACTTTAACATAATCAATAGAGATTACCATAAGAAAACCCCGCACTTTTCTTAATATGCAATCAACTAAGGTTGTGAGAGAACCCAATGAGCTGAAAAATACACTTTGTACAGGAACTGAGCCATTTTGGCATAAGATGAGCAAAGAAGCAAATTCTTGAAGCACGTATAAGCCACTTAAATTACTGGTTACGGTATTAGGTTTCCTTGATACAGAGTTTGGTTCCAAAATCATGTCACAGAATGGAACTGCAGAAGTTTCTGTACGCCCTTCCCTTGCACTTGCAGTGCCCCCACCAAAATTGAAGAGCCACATTTCTCCCTGCGGTGCTTGATTTGCTTCCCTAAGAATCTCATATATCTGAGTATGAGTGACAACAAAAAATTTAGATAAAATCAAACGGCATATACAACCTTGTATAACATGAAATGGAACATAGTGGCAGAGGTCACACCAGGAAGACAGAGACTTCCAGAATGCAGATTCACACTAAAAAAAAAAAGCAACCTTATCCTAAAAGGAAAAACTAGGTAAGGGAAGAGAAGTACTAAGCGTCCACAATTTCAAATAAGAAGCTATTCCTAGTCCATAGTCCACGATATAACTAGATCTTGCTACTAGTGAATCATTTTGGCTCTAAATGCTACGCACTGATAGCATATAGCCAGTATAGATAATTTTCCTTACGTGCTTTGCTGTGCTCATTAATATAAGTTCCATGTAATACATTTAATTGTGACATGGAAAACACGTACCACAGACGTTGCCGACTTCCCCAGCAAACAAGTCCAGATTTTGTTTTGTGTTGCAGCATCTAAATTCTGCCACCAATCAACAGAGGCCTTCTTCCTCCAATACGCATTGGCAGCCGCAGCAGCAGCATTCAGTTTCTCTTTCAATTTGATACCACCTCTTTTCTTGCCACTATTGGTGTTGTTCAACCAAGCTAATCTCAAGCTTACCTCTAACCGATTTGCGATGAAGGCTTCCATGGTATAATAGCCTTTGGCTTTGAGCCACTCTAATTCTACCCAATTCGACAGCAAATCAGTCTCTTCCCCTCTCAAAAATGCTCCAGACGATAAAGCATCCATAGTCTCCACGAAACGATGCACATTCGAGAGAAATTCCTCGGCCATGACGAGGGAATCGAGGGAACTGACGGAGCAAGAGCAATCTTGAGCCCTTTCCCCTTCTCTTGAAGCAAAGAGCAGAGTGGAGTCGAAAATGAAACGCTCTGAGTCGTTGGACTCGGAAACCCTGGAGATTAAGCCACGGGATTTTTTAAAGCAGAGACTGGGGAGATCCAAGGAAGGAAGGTCGGAGAGGATGATGAAAGAGCCACGGCCTTTAGTGCGGATATAACCGAGCATCTGGAGGATGATTTGGACGAACTTGGGATCAACAAAGGTGAGGTGAGAGAGGCGCTGGTGGACGCTGAGGGAAGAGAACCACCGGAGGATCGCCGTCCTAGGATTGGGGCTAGTATTAGGCTTTGAAGAAGAAGAATTGGAGTGGTAGAGAGAGATGTGAGATGTGAGGGAATCGATCAGTTGATTCTGAGCCATGGACGAGGCAGAGGAGAATTTGGAACGGAGATGGCGATTTTCCATGGTTGGTCGCTTCTTTACAACAGTACAAAGGACGAAGACGACGACGAACGGCTAAATAACTTGAACCAAATCAATCAAACCCCAACCGGTAATGGAACCGGTCTGCATATTCCAATCAAAAACGGTTTCTACTTAAAATGGCCTGGGCCTAAGCCCATTGTAATCATTTATGAGAATCCAACTCAAACGCACTAAAAACAAATGGGTGCAATTCCCTTCTTTTAGGTTCTGGCCCAACTACCATTCCACCACCTTGCTTTGGTTTTGTGACAAAAGTGTTAAGTGTGTGTGTAAATTTCAACCAGGTGCCTTCTCGGCTAATTATAACTAGATCACTTGGACGTTGACCCAAAAAGAAAAAAAAAAACTAGATCACTTGGACAAGTTTACAAGAATCATATATACTAACTAGTTCTTGCAATCCATTGGAATTATGTAATTCTTTTTCCCTGCTTAATTAATTATGAAATTGCAGGAGTGTCTCCGAGAATCGAGAAGACACGCATCGAGTTTAAATGTGTGGTCGGAGGGAATAAAAGTGTGTGCAGCTTTGCTTAAAGAGTCTAAAGAAGGAGCTTGAAATAAGGATCTTGTTGGCCACGAGCTTCTCCCTTTTCTTCTTCTCCGCCGCACCCTATGGGTCAACAGTTAAACCCTCTCCATTACGCGTGTGTGTATAACCATATAATATAAACATTATATAGATTATATATGTTTCATAACGTAGATCCTGTTCTATATAAAAAATAAGACGTCCTGGTCAACTTTCTAGCTAGAAGAAATATTTAATCACGTTCAAAATTAATATACTTATAATTAAATTAGCATATATAGTACTTGCTTACCGGCCTTCTTATAACCTTCCTTCAAACTCTAGCTAGCTCATCATTAAATTAACAAACGAAAACAAATCCGAGTCAAGTGATCTTAATTCCAGCTCATTCATATCTATTCACGTGCCATGCAAAATGATGCGTATATATATAAACACACATAGACATGGAGTTATCATACCATCGACACATATAAGCTCCTACATAAAACAATTAATCATATAAGTTAATTCCCTGATTCGCCATGGCGGCTAACAACAAACTCATCCTCATATTACTCTCGATGCTCCCTCTCATCATTTTCTCGGCTACAGCCGCGTCATCAAAAGACTACGACGCTAAGGCCTACGTTGACTCATGGTGCAGGACAACCTTATATCCGAACTTGTGCGTCCGATCGATGTCTCGTTACGTGCGTTCACGGGCGATGCAAAATCCACGGGACCTGGCCCGATTTGCGCTCAAAGCGAGCCTCTTCCGAGCCAAGTACACAAAGGCGTTCTTGTTAAAAGAGGTTAAGAACCTAGAGACGACGCTGAGGCCCCAGTACTACGCGTTGGTTCACGACTGTTTGACGCAAATTAGAGACAGCGTGAACCAGCTGAGCCTAGCCATAGCGGAGCTAGACAGAGTCAGCAGGAGGAGGGGAAAGAGCCAAGGAGATCTAGACTGGCATATAAACAACCTGCAGACGTGGACAAGCACAGCTCTCACAGACGCCGAGACTTGCGTGAGTCAGTTCCCAGGACGTAGGATGAGCAAACTTAAGGCTACGATAAAAGGGAAGGTGAAGAATGTGGAAGAAACCACTAGTAATGCCCTTGCCTTCATCGAGCACTATGCTGCTGCTAGGTACAGAGCCAGACGCCCCTGAGCCTTGTGTGTTTTGATCATCTTGCCTAAATATCCTCTTTTGTTACTTCTTGATATGGTCTGTTTAATTATATATGTGTGTAAGTTGTTAACCAGTTGTGTAAATCCAAAATTTCATATATATATGACAAGTAAATGATATACAATTCGATACCAAGGAAAGTTGCAAGCATACAAGACTCAAGAAAGAATATATAGTTAAATACTATTATGTTATCGACCAAATAAGCGTAGCCCGTCTAGCTCAGTTGGTAGAGCGCAAGGCTCTTAACCTTGTGGTCGTGGGTTCGAGCCCCACGGTGGGCGCTAAGTTTTTACTTTTTAGTAAAGAGCTGAATTTTGAATGGGCTTTGAATTTAATGGGTCCGTCAGGATATCGATCTGAAGACCGGCTTCCTTTTTTCTTTAAAACATATAGACCCGACCCGAGCCCGACCCGAGCTCGACCCGGTTAAATTAGCTTTAGCTCTAGAAACACCGCCATTAACGGCTCGCTGCTCCATTTATCATCGTTGATCAGTCGGTCCTCTTGAGCGATTTGATTTTGAAGTTGTCAAAATTCGAAAGATGGATTCGGTGCTTCTAGTGGCCATTGCATCTGTTATTCTCGGTGCGTTGATCGCCGTGCTCTTCTTCGGTAGCTACTTCCGGAAGCGGACATCGGAGGTGCAATCCATGGCCAAAGCGGAGCCTCAGGAGCCGATCCGGAATCCCAAATCGAATCATCCTGTTTCCAAGAAGAATCATCCTGTTTCCAAGAAGAATCATCCCAAATCTCACGCGTCCGACAAGGTATGTTTTAACTCCATCTGCGAATCCTAGTTTAGGGATTTGGATGAGTTGACTTGAACGCGGCATTGACGCTTCTCCGGTTCGTTTTGCGTTTGAAATTACCTGTGGAATGTGCAGATTCAGAACAAACGGCATCATCCTTTAGACTTAAACACGTTGAAAGGCCACGGTGATGCTGTTACTGGACTCTGTTTCTCATCCGATGGAAAGAGCTTGGCCACAGGTTAGTGACTTTTTGGTTTTGCTTTTTCACGATTCTTCCTCTGGAGCCTACACTCCTCCAGGTTAGCTAAAAGATCACTGTGAACTAAATCTGTTGGATACAGTCGCTGTGAACAAAGGTTCTCCTAAGTCCTAAAAGATCCTAGTAAAGCATTTTTTTGGTCTAGTTAGCCAATTTCTTGCCATTTTTACATTCTCATCACATTTGTCCCTGTTTCTGTGGATAGCTTGCGCTGATGGAGTGATCAGGGTGTTCAAGCTAGATGATGCCTCAAGCAAAAGCTTCAAGTATTCCTTCCTATATTTATATCTTCAATAGACGATCTTAGCAGGTGAGAGTTTACTTTTGAAGCCCGTTCTCATTATCTACCTCTTTTTCTATCTCCAGATTTTTAAGGATAAATCTCCCTGCTGGAGGGCATCCAACCGCTGTGGCTTTTGCTGATGATGCCTCATCTATTGTTGTGGCTTGTCATACTATGTCTGGTTCATCTTTGTATATGTACGGTGAAGAAAAGCAAAAGGACCAGCAAGGGAAGCTTCCTCTTCCTGGGATCAAATGGGACCACCATCATATTCATGAGAAGAGAGCAGTCCTTACCATCTCTGGAGCAACTGCAACTTACGGTACTGCTGATGGCAGTGCTGTCATTGCCTCTTGTTCCGAAGGTATGCATCTTCCATGCCCATCATGCAATTGATTTTTTCTAATTCGACCACCCTGTTGCCAAACTATCTTTGACTGGAATGGCATAGATACTACTCTACTTTGTGTCACACTCGTAGCTATGCTAAATTGGCTGCAAATTTGTGCTTATAAAATTGCTAAAGGGTGTGGCCTTGGACCGTTTATGACTACCCAAATGTTTTATATCAATTCCTGTATTCATGTGAACTTAATATCACTTGCCAGCTCTGCTGAAATTTTCCTTGTCTATTCCTTAAACCTTGTTCTTCGCCAGGGACTGATATCATACTCTGGCATGGGAAAACTGGGAGGAATTTGGGACATGTTGATACAAACCAGTTGAAGAACCACATGGCAGCCATATCACCAAATGGACGTTTTTTGGCAGCTGCAGCGTTTACTGCAGATGTGAAGGTGAGTTTTTATTTAAATTTAAACCATTATGAGTGTATGCGTGACCGTATCTTATGACTTATAAGTGCTTTGTAGGTGTGGGAAATTGTGTATCAGAAAGATGGTTCTGTGAAGGAGGTTTCAAGAGTTATGCAACTTAAAGGCCACAAGGTATCATTCACTACCTATAGCATACAATTCCAGTTCCACGATGTAGGCTCTTTCTCATTTTTGTCTTGCAATCGTTTCATTTTAAAACCTATGGTATGGTATCCAGAGTGCAGTTACTTGGTTATGCTTTTCTCCAAACTCAGAGAAAATCATCACTGCTTCAAAAGATGCTACAATAAGAGTCTGGAACATTAATGGTTAGTAGAATTGTTTTAAATGTCTTAATTCTGATCACTGCCATATGCAAAACAGATCCCCGTTAATAGGGATCTGTTTGGAGCTTATTGATAGATGGAATGTTTTCAATTTATCAAACAAATAACCTGAAAGGCATTGTGTTGTGTAATTTGGTTGAAGTCCGCTATCATCTTGATGAGGATCCAAAGACTTTGAAGGTGTTCCCAATTCCGCCTTGCGACTCAGGAGGCAATCTGTTGCACTACGATCGTCTCAGTTTATGCCCGGAGGGAAAGATACTGGCAGTAAGCCGGGGTTCCTTATTGCAGTGGTTATGTCCTGAAACTGGAAAAGTCTTGGACACAGCTGAGAAAGCCCACGAAGGTGATAGATAGGCTCTAAAATTTAGCTTTGCCATCTATTCAAAACCTTACCACATACCTCAAATTATTCAAGCAAGTAATAGTAAAATATAACACTGTTGGTTGTATGTGTAGGTTTTATCACATGCATGTCTTGGGCACCCAAGGCTATAACAGTTGGTATGTGTCTGTCTGTTTCCTTATTGTCCGTACAGTTGTTTGTGATCTGAATCTTTTGTGGTGTTGTTGGTTCAGGGGAGAGAAAGGCCATGGTTTTAGCGACATCAGGCGATGACAAAAAGGTGAAGCTGTGGGAAGCTCCAAAGTCGCAATCTTTGTAAACTTTGCATACACAGAGTCCCTTCATCACATGACATGAGGAATATTTGAACGGCACAACTTGCGAGCAACCTCTAATAGGTTTTGTTTTAAGTCCCGAGTTGGATCAGATGCGGGGTGGTTCAAGTTCTTTCAACTTCTGAGTTTTTGAATTTTGCTTATAATGCCGACTTCCAATTATTCAGAACAAAAAAAGAAAAGGAGATTAGAATGGCTTTCTAATTTGAGAACAAAGGTTGTACAATGCTCCAACAAAAACTCTTCTTCGTTTTCCAAATTAAACAATTTTATAGAGCACATAACATTTTAAAAATATGAATGGATTGGTTAAAAAAAAAAAATGAATGGATTAGNGGATTAGAGACTTTTTTCCAAAAAAAAAAAAAAAAAAGAATGGATTAGAGACTTTTATTTTTTGGACATTTATATGGGCTACATGCTAAATAAAAACATACTGTAATAAAAAAAATCTAAATGTAACGGGCGTGGACTCTGATGGGGTTTTTGGGAATTATAAACAAGAATGGGCCAGAAATATGTAAGGCCCATGTAAGTCCCGAATATAACCCTAACGCCAAAAAGGAGCTCTCTCTCTGTGTTTTAACAGCCAGGAAATTAGGGTTTCTCTTCGTCATCTTCAGCAGTCAGTGAGCATCCAAAGGTGAAAGTGTGAGAATCTGCCACTATGGGTCGTATGCACAGTAGAGGGTATGTTCTTCATCTTCATCTTCATCTTCATCTTCATCTTCATCTTCATCTTCTCATGGTTACGTCAGTTGTGCAATCTAACATGTCCGTATCATTTACTGTAGAAAGGGTATTTCAGCATCTGCGTTGCCGTACAAGAGAACGCCTCCTACCTGGGTTAAGACTACCTCTCAGGATGTAAGTTCCATTCATATATTAGATTTTTCATAGTTTTCAAGTTTACTTTGTGCTTGCTTGGATAAATCCGCTTATATATGCCATTATACAGGTTGATGATTCAATCTGCAAATTTGCCAAAAAGGGATTGACCCCTTCACAGATTGGTGTGATTCTCCGTGACTCTCACGGTATTCCTCAGGTCAAGAGTGTTACAGGAAGCAAGATCCTGAGGATACTCAAAGCCCATGGTGTGTTTTCTTTTCCTTTTTTTTGCATTTTAAAGGGATTGTGATTTTGTCTTATGATGATAATGGCATATTTACTTGCAAGGCCTTGCTCCTGAGATCCCTGAGGATCTGTACCATCTTATCAAGAAGGCTGTTGCCATTCGTAAACATCTCGAAAGGAACAGGAAGGACAAGGATTCCAAGTTTAGGCTCATCTTGGTTGAGAGCAGGATTCACCGCCTCGCTCGCTATTACAAGAAGACCAAGAAGCTCCCTCCCGTCTGGAAGTAGTGAGTACCTCATCCATCCTTTGTCTCTTTATTACATCTTGCTCTCAATACCTCTTAAGGATCTCTCTATCACTCATGAGTAGTTTTGCCAAAGTAGGTTTGATCTCTATATAGCTAGTTTGTTTGGAACGGGCCTATGAACTAGTATCATTTCCTATACCATTTTGCCAACATTGTCCTGTTGACCCTTTTGCATGAATCAACCTGTTCTCTATGCTTTGCACTGACTTACACTCTCCATCTGCAGCGAATCCACAACCGCCAGCACCCTTGTTGCTTAAGCTGGACTAGGTTCGGAGGAAGATTCTACAAGTCTGTTGCTTCCCTTTTGTTTTGATGAATTCTCAACTTTAGTCTTCATGTGTCAGGATTTGATACGTTTTTGCCTCTTTTTTTTGAATTTTATGCTCCCTAATTCAAGAGAATCATCAAGTTACCTTTGAATATGCTTTTGCATCTTATACTCCTTACTCCTTAGATAAAGAGAATCACAAGTCACCATTTAAGTATTAGCATTACTATTATAGTGATTTGAACTTGGAAGCAAGATATATTGTGGTTGAAGACATTTGGAACAAAATTCTGATGAGAGTGACAAAGAATGTAATCTCGAATTTATGGTTCTTGTGGAGTATAAATCGTTGCGTAAAAAACATATACGGAGAAGACAGGGCATGAGCTACCAAAGAAGCAACAAAAGAGCAAGTGTTAAAAAGTGAAACAATCACAAGAATCTCAGAATATTAAAAAAAGAGGCTACAAACTGGGGGCAGATGAGATCAATCATCAACTTGCAGCTTTCTTTCCGCCATTGTAGTAACCCAAATACCATCGCGCAAACTTCTTAAGACCCGTCTGAAGATCGGTGGTGGGTTTGTACCCGAGCTCTCTCTGCGCGGAACTGATATTAGCATGAGTGAAGGGCACATCCCCGTTCCTGGGCAACTTCATAGTGTTCCTCTTGGCCTTGACTTTGAGAAGTCTCTCCAGAATGGTGACGAGATCAGTGACCGGAACCGGGGAAGTATTTCCGAGATTGAAAACCCTTAACTGAGCAGCACCGCGCTTTTTACCACCAGTCCCTGTGCTCTTCTCAGCGGTGTCCAAAGCCCCCAAACAGCCCTTGACAATGTCATCAATGTAAGTGAAGTCCCTAGCGACGGTTCCATGGTTGACCCCCTCAAAGATTGAAATGGCCTTCCCTTTGAGAATGTCCCTGGTGAAGAAGAAATAGGCCATGTCTGGCCTTCCCCAAGGACCATAGACGGTGAAAAACCTCAAGCCAGTAAGAGAAAGGCCATAGATGTGATTGTAGGTGTGAGCAATCTCTTCACCAGCTTTCTTAGTGGCAGCATAGAGACTAGCAGGCTGATCAGTTCTGTCTTTCTCAGAGAAGGGGACTCTAGTGTTCAATCCGTAGACAGAGCTAGAGGAAGCCCAGACAATGGCGGGTTGGGGATTAGCAGATTTACAAACCTCAAGGAGATTGACGAAGCCAGCGATGTTACTGTGAACATAGGAGCTTGGGTTCTCCATGGCGTACCTGACACCAGCTTGAGCAGCCAAATGCATAACGTGGGTAAAGGGAACAACTTCAAAGAGCTTCTTCAAGAGAGCAGCGTCGTTGATGTCTCCTTCAACGACAAAGACTCCGCTTCTCTCCAAAAGGGCTTGCCTTGCTCTCTTGAGGGACGGATCGTAGTAATCGTTGAAGTTGTCAAGTCCGAGAACGCCGTCTCCACGGCGCTTGAGAGCGGCGGAAACGTGGGTACCGACGAAACCGGCGGCGCCGGTGACGAGAACAGAGACCCCTCGACGGGTACGGACACGGGCGGAGGATCTGACCCGTTTCTCCCAAGCGGGTCCACCCCAGGTGTAGGTGCGAAGGGAACGGCGAGAAGGATCGGGATTGGAGGAAACGGGAGATCGGTAGAAGAAGATGAAGATCAAACCAACGAAGACGAGAGACCAAAAGGCGAGCTTGGCGACGGAGGATTGCCAACGCGTACGGTGGAAGTAGGGCTTGAACTTGCCAGGCGTCGAAGGAATATCATCAAGATGCGACATTTGCTTCATCTCTGCAGATTAGTATTATTTACCTCTCAGATAGATCTCCACAGAATCTTCTTCTTCTTCTTCTTCTTCTTGAGGTTTCTTGGATGCGATTGGTTTGTTTGGTGAGAGCGTTTATAGGCTCTCCGAATTCAAAGGGAAGATCAATAATTTCTAGATTTTCTTTTCTTTCCACCCTCTCTCTATTTTTGGGCTTTTCTTTCTTTTTTTTCTCGAAAAGTGCAAACTAAGATATACACACACACACACACCTAATAAGCAAGCAGAAGATGAAGATGATGGTCAATGTAGACGATATTAGGAGGATTTCAAGGCTGATGGAGGAGAGTCAAACCAACTCTTTTCTAACTATTTTTACTTCACTCTCTCCCTAAGCTGCCTGGAAACGGAAATGGGTACGGGGAAGCGAAACGTTTGGAAACGTGGAAACGATTTTTTAAAAAAAATTAGGAAACGGGTACGCTTTGGAAACGCACACACACATTTATATTTATACAGTATATATTACATAGATTATGAATAATAAAATATATGATTAAACAATAAGTATAAAAATTTAAAAACCATATTAAAATGTTTGAAAAATACATAAGTCCAACCATATTAAAAAAAAAAAATAGAGAGTTTGAAAAAACACAAATCCAATACATAAATATTAAATAATTTAGGTAAAGATAAATACTGTAGTATAAAACACTCAAAGTCCATCATCTTCATTCTCATTCTCATTCTCATTCACATTCTCATCGTCTTTACCAATTATGAAAATAAATTATGAAAATATCAATTATATCCTTATAATTTTAAACTATTTTACAAATTAAATTTCTAAATAAAAACTAAAGTTTCCAAACACGTTTCCATTTAAGAAACGGCGTTTCCAAAATTGGAAACGAAGTTTCCAATACGTTTCCAAATCACTATTTTAAGGAAACGCGTTTCCATCACGTTTCCACGCGTTTCCATCGCGTTTCCGTTTCCGAAACGGAAAACGGTCTTCGAACGGAGTTTCCATGTAAGCTAGCTCTCTCCCTTCCATTTTTTTTTTTTTTNCCACGCGTTTCCATCGCGTTTCCGTTTCCGAAACGGGAAACGGTCTTCGAACGGAGTTTCCATGTAAGCTAGCTCTCTCCCTTCCATTTAATTTGTTTTGAGTTCTACCTGATTAATTACTTGCATCTTCTTAATTTAGCAACTTTCACTTTTGGTTTTTTAATCAATGAAGCTTTGATTGATCTTACTTGGTTTTTATTTTTTGGCCGTTTGCTATCTTTATCTTAGTTTAGGATTCTTTATTATGCAACAAGTTTATAGCTTTCTGATTATCGAGTCATCCATCAATATTTGATTCATCAAATTCGATGCACTAAATATAAATCTATACAGCTCCTCCTTGTAAAATACTACTCCTATACCAAAATTACGCACACAAATACATGTTTAGGTGCTGCCCAAGATGGTCACGTGCAACTCTAACGGTGGATTACTTAATACTATTATTAACTTAATACACCAAGTAGGCACATTTACCCATGGGGTACAAAACCAAAGAGTATGCATTCTAGGAAAAACATTATTACTCTCATGGTCAAAGCTCTATTTCATTCTTCAAAATTCCATATCATTTATTGTAAGAGAAAAACATAACGAAATTGGATTTATAGCGAGCGACTAGTGACTTATAAGTGAGACTAGTGACTAAGTGAGTCCCTGCAAATGCATGCGGAGGAACACTCTTGCTCAAACACAGCGTAGAATATGTCTTTATGATGACGCTGTGCAAAAGAGGGCTTAGCTTACTTAGCAAACTTCTTTGGCGGCTGCAACAACCGCATCAACGGTGAGTCCAAATTTCTTGTACAGAACATCGGCTGGTGCACTTGCTCCAAAACTGTCTACACCCATGGCTTTTCCTTTGGACCCAACCATCTTCTCCCACCCAAAGGTCGACCCTGCTTCAATGCTCACTCTTGCTGATACCTCTGAAGGTAACACACTTTCTTTGTATTCTTCGCTTTGTTCATCAAACAGCTCCCAACTCACCAGTGACACTACTCTCACTGCTCTTCCTTCTTCTCTCAGCTTCTCTCCAGCCTTTGCAGCGATCTCTAGCTCTGACCCTGTTCCCATCAGGATTACGTCTGGTTTATTACCTGCTGAGTTGTCTGAGATTACATATCCCCCCTTCTCCACTCCCTCAACCGAAGTTCCAGGTAGATGAGGCAGCTTTTGTCTCGACAGAGCCAGGATCGAAGGCCTCTTTCTGTTCTCTACAGCAACTTTGTATGCCCCAGCGGTTTCAGTTCCATCCGCTGGCCTCAGCATCAAGATGTTGGGCATGGCACGGAAGCTCGCCACGTGTTCTATAGGCTGGTGGGTCGGTCCATCTTCTCCAAGACCGATTGAATCATGGGTCATTACATAGATAACCCCGGCTTGAGACAGCGCCGAAAGCCTGATGGCAGCTCTCATGTAGTCTGTGAAGACAAAGAACGTAGCACAGTAAGGGATGAGCCCCGGGCTGTGACAAGTAATGCCATTGCAGATAGCTCCCATGCTGTGTTCCCTGACACCAAACCTAAGGTTTCGCTCTTCAGGTGCGTTCTTTTGGAAGTCCCCAAACATTTTGAGCAATGTCATGTTGGATGAAGCAAGGTCAGCACTCCCACCGAGGAACCCAGGAAGAACCTTTGCAAGGGCATTAAGACACTGTTGGGAGAGGTTTCTTGTTGCATCTGCAGGACTCTCGGGCGTGTAAATCTAGTAAAAGAGGAGAACAAAACCATATTAATCCCACCACAATGATTGACTCGACATTTTAACAACATATTACATTGTTTCAATGCGAAGGAAAAGATGGAACCTTTTTAATATTGTTCTTAACATTCGCTTTTCATAAACTGAAGTTAATAAACCTTTTTTCCTCTTTGCTCTTGATATTTCAATTTTCAAAAATTATGTTTAAAAACAGATAGATTATTCAGGCTTACCGGCAATGATGTTTCCCAGCCAGTAGGTAAGTTAACAGTAACTATAGATTTCAGTTCTGCAGCTTCTTGTGGGTACTTCTTCTCATAGTCAGCAAACTTAGCATTCCATTCTGTTTCGAGTGCAGCTCCTTTAGGAATATGACGACTCCAGTGGCTGCAAAAGTGACAATGTTGCCATTAACCATACTAACTTGGTGCATTACAACATACTCAGTCAAAGCCACTAACCTCTTGACATCTTCAGGAACATGGAAAGGCCCATATGGCCATCCAAGATTCTTTCTGGTAGCATCAACTTCTTTTTCACCCAGTGCACTTCCGTGTACACTGTAAGAATTTGCCTTGTTTGGTGATCCATAACCAATGGTTGTAGTTATCTGCCCATTTTCAAGAAACCAATTGTATAAATTCACCATTACACATATTTGTTTTGCAAAAAGCACATATTTGTTTTTTCTCAAATGAATTAAAAAGACATGAGGAATCAAGTTGTCAATATATATATTAGGAATAGAGGAACCGAACACATTTTAGTTTTAATCCATTGTGTACCTACTTTCTATATAACAGCATAATCCACAAGCNATGAATTAAAAAGACATGAGGAATCAAGTTGTCAATATATATTAGGAATAGAGGAACCGAACACATTTTAGTTTTAATCCATTTTGTACCTACTTTCTATATAACAGCATAATCCACAAGCAAGCCAAGGNTATAACAGCATAATCCACAAGCCACATGAGAAGCGTGTTTAAGTTCCACAGTAGAAAACGTAACAAGGAGTAAGAAGAAGATGGGTGACCTTGATCAAAGTGGGTTTGTCTTTAACAGCCTTTGCTTCCTTAATAGCAGCACGGATTTCATCATAACCCGTGTTTCCATTCTTGACCCATATAACATGCCAACCAAGACCCTGAAAACGTGTTTCCACATTCTCGGTAAAGGCGATCTCTGTGTTGCCGTCGATGGAAATGTGGTTGTCATCATAAAAGGCTATGAGCTTCCCGAGTCCCCAGTGGCCTGCAAGAGAACAGGCTTCATTTGCAATACCTTCCATCTGACATCCGTCTCCAAGAATAGCATAGCTACAAAAAGCTCAAGTCAGTTCCTTCCGAGACAGACAAAACGTAGCTCACTAGCTAGAAATGTAAGAAACACTCGCATACGTGTAATGGTCGACAATTTCATAGTCAGGTTTGTTGAACCTGGCAGCCAAATGCTTCTCGGCAAGTGCCAAGCCGACAGCATTTGCAATCCCTTGCCCAAGCGGACCTATATATGGAGAAAAAGAGTCATCCATGAGAAGAAGGAATCTATATCTTGATAAAAAAAA
>OVAQ01000271.1:16881-37825 GCA_900406345.1 Erysimum cheiri | reverse complement strand
CAAGTAGCTAAGTCCCTTCCAAGTGAACATTGAGTGTGGAAGTTCTTGATTACAAGCCACATGGGCATAGTCTTGATCTCTGGCTGGGCATCCTCTGCAATAGGAGTCCATTTAGAAACAATCATAGGCAGATTGCATATGTTCCACATCCCTCGACGTAGAGCACGCAGTCTAGCCGATTCATGGCGGATCCTGAATTTGACCATTGTATCATTGAGAGCAAAGACATCGATTTTAATGTTTTTATCACCCAAGTTCCAAATCTTGTTAACAATGACATGGATCTTAGCAACATGCGGGGCTGTAGTTGGGAAACGACCTATAAGAAAGTCCTCCCACAGTGGAGTTGAGTCCTCAAGGACTTCATCGGGGACGGTGGCTACAGACGGCTTGCCATCAACGACATCGACATGGACACTAAATTTTGAAAGAGAAGGTCGACTGCTAACAACATTGGCATAAGATTTTGAAACGGGAACATCCAGATCTTGGTTTGGAAGAGTCGGAGGATGAGCTCCGGTGGCTTCCGCCATGGAAACCTCGCCGGCGGCGGCCAGCGCTGATCTTACGTGCGCCTAACGAGAAGAAACCCTAATCACCCTTTCTGTCGCCCTCGCTCTGATGACGTGGCACTAATAAGTACGATTAGAGAGAAAGAGAACTCTCGTTCTTTGAATTGTACTTATTAAACACAGCATCGCCCCAACATTGTAGTTTAATTACCAAAGATTCAGAAAACTCTTAAAAAACAATAAATTGGATCGTCAAAACATTTTTCCATGATGATGAACAACAAGGTGAAAGAGATTGGCTTCATGTTTTACGTTTAACATGTTACAACATAGCAAGAGGTGCAAGAACCAACCATGTTAACGTATAGCTATCATTTCGATCGTTGTTCTCTTTAGAAATAAAAGAAAACAAATTATTGCTTTAATTTTTATTTCATCAAACAATAAACCATTTGTAGTTTATAATATTTACTTTTATTAAAGTTTACTTCATAATCAAATCTAATTAAAGGTATTGCATAAATAAATAATCAAGCATATAACACAAACAATTGAAAAAACGATTTCAATGATTTCTATTTTATCTTTTGTTGGGCAAAATTTCTGTTTTTTTTCCTTTTAAATTAATGGAAAAACTTTGTTAACAAAACCATTAACGATAAAAACAATATATTTTTTTTTTTTTTAAAAGACAGTAATTTAAATAATTTATTAAAAAAATATATATATCTATGGTAACAAGCCCACAACATGAAGTAACATTCCGCCAAATTAGCTATTCTAAGCTAATCAATATAGGCTGTTAACAAAAAAAAAAAAAACCCACAACATGACGATGGGCCATCGATCATCGTCAAAGAACTACTGAAGAAGCAACATTTATTTAACTTATTTATATCTTAAGCAACACTGCAACAGCTAGGGTTTTGTCTCTCGAAAATCTAGAGTCGCTATTTCTCTTTTCTTGTTCTCTTCTCCATGGCCGGGTCTAACAAAAAATCTACCACCAAAGGTGAAGCAGCTCCTGCTTTGAAGAAAGGTAAGAGGAAGGCAAAAGATGATTCAGAGACCAAAATAAATCTGAAGAAGCCGAAGAAAGACGTGAAGAAAAAATATGATCAGAAGGAGATCATGAAAGGATTCGCCGATTGTCTTCAGCGGATCAAAGAAAAGGTGTATTTGTTGGCAACAAAGACGGATCTGCATGCGATTTTGATCTCAGCCAAGGGTGAGAAAGTTCCTGCCATGAAGCCTCCTGCTAAGGCTGCTAAAGATTCTTCATCATCTTCTGAGGATGAATCATCTTCTGATGATGAACCAGCAACCAAGAATCCGGATGCAGCTGCTAAAATTATCTCTGTAAAGGCCAAGACAGAGAACAGTTCGTCTGAGGATGATTCATCATCTTCTGATGATGAACCAGCAAAAAAACCTGCTGCAAGTGCAAAGCCAAATTCAATTACCAAACCAGCTGCTAAAGCTTCTTCATCCTCTGATGGTGGCAATGGTCAATCGATCTCTGTTGAGGGATTTGACTCTTCGCTTCCTGTGGATGATATCAAGAGCGCATTGAGTAAACATTTCAGTTCATTTGGAGAGATCACACGTGTATATGTTCCCGCAGACCGTGAAACAGGTGCTTCTTTAGGATATGCGTACGTTGATCTGAAAGAAGGCGCAGAGAAGGCACTGGATCTTGGTGGACATGACGTGGGAGGATGGAATCTTGTAGTTGGTAAAGCTGAACCAATACGCAGTGGAGGTAGTTGGCCTTTTCCCGGTCGTTGTGGCAATCTTGGCCGTTGTCGCTACTGTTGAGGTTTTGGTGGTGGATGACGAGACAGCTCTTGGAAACACCTCGTTTACTCCCTCAGGGTAAGAAGGCTAACCTAGAAGAAGAGGAAGCTCTGTGGTGTTTTCTTCTGGTCTTAAAGGTATAACAATTCTTATGTTCTAGTTAATTTTATTTTCTAGTTAATTTTTTTTGTCTGAATGTTAAACTCAATTTTGTGTTCTTTTGGTTTTAAAGAAGAATAAAAAACCCAAAGATTTTGTGTTCTTTTGCTTTTTCTATGTGTCTTCTTAACCCACTCACATATCTCCAAGGCACCCAGATCATGAGCACAAGCTGTTAGGATACTACTAACCGTGTGATTCCACAGGGTATTATATGACTTCAATTTGCATCCCCGCGGAAAATTTGTAGAGACTCATTAAAGCAATCACCTCGGAGGTAACTATCGAGCATATATAATCCACGAAATTCAGTCTCTTACATACACCTAATAAAAATCTGAACAAGAGCATTTTGCGTATACATGTCAGAACCTAGCTAATCTGATTTAATTTTTCACAACATGGCAATGTGCATGTTCTTATATATCATAAGTTAACAATCCATCCTGCTCAAGACTCTTCAACAAGAAAGGAACTGTGGCTGTTGGAGGTCATACTTTCCTTGAACATATTTGTAATATTTCTCCTTCAAAATGTTATTACAAAAGTAAAGAAATCATAGGAGTTGCTAAAAAACAGATGACAGTTTATTACTTTTAAAAGGATGAGAAACAAATTATTTATTCACTAATCATGTTTAAAGAGAAAGAAAAAAGAAATCATAAATCTGGTTCTCATGAATTAGGGTGGTTGATTTGCAGTGAACTTAGAGCATAAAAGCTTGCAAGCAGAAGCAGGAACCCTCAATCATCATTTCTCCGAGATCCACTTCTCTGAAGTAACCATTATCTCCAATGATGTAAGCTATGTCGCCAGTGGGATTAGATCTATGTTTAGCTTCATCAAAAACAACCACAGCTTTATTCTCCTCGTCAATGAGAAAACTCACACCAAAACGAAATTGAAAACTAGTGAATGGTCGCATATTAACCGCTAAGAACTTATTCCATGACACCACATTGGGGTCAATCTTAGTGGTAACCCAAATCTCCATCTCAAGGTTATTGTACCAGCTCTGATATAACACCCCAAGCTGCTCTTCTCTAAAAGCAGATAGAGACACAGAATCGCTGTAATAATAGTCAAACGGTCAAGGCAAAAGCGGTCCAAATTTCTCTGTTGTAAAATCAAAACAGAGTAAAAAAATAGAGACGTCTTCTGGTCGTGTTTTATCGAAAGCAAACCAATAGGTATTTCCCTTCAAAGACACGCCATGCTGATAATACAATATATGCCAGTCTGGGGTGATATCAAGAACCCTCCATGAATTAGAGTTTAACTCGTAGATTTCATAGACAGACTTCTTCTCTTGGAGATGAGCAATTCTCAAGATTTTATGGGCACGACATGATTTGCTCTTGTCATATCCGAGAACATTGTCATGCCATAACTCCATCTCCATGTGATGAGGTTCGACGAAGATGGACCGAGTTTTCCCTGAATACAGGTTCCAAACCACGAGCCTAGTGTCGTCTTCTGTGGTGCATAACAATAAACCCTCGCAGTGACATATGTGAGATATCTTGACTTCATCTAAACCGTCAAGGCTAATAAGTTTATCTATAGGCTTTAATAATGGATCAGAGTTGTTGTGAGTTCCATAGAGGTTAACGCTCACTAAATAAACCCTAGACTCTAGCAACATAATCGCCACAAACTCCTTTTCCCTTTTAGCTGCTGCTTTAGCTTGAACAATATACTTTTTTGTAAAGTTCTCATCTTTGAATGAAGTGTACCACTTTTTACAAGTAGATCGCATTGCTCTGAGAGATGTTAATGGAACCCTAGAGAGTATTTCCTCTACCAAATCTTGTGGAAGAGTAGACATTTTCGTTATTGATATTCTCAAGAGTAAACAAGAATATGATCAATGGAATATATTTTAGGAATACAATGTAGCATATATACACACACATATATATATATATATATGATACCAAAAACAGCACTCTCCATTTAGAGTAACACCTCATAACTTTTCTTTTATAAGAATCTATGATTAATAATTAAAGTTAGGCTTTATATTGAATTTTTTGAGATTTTATGCCAGATAAGTTAGAAAATATTATTATTATGACTAAATTTAGTAGTTATACACCTATAAAATAACTTTAATATAACTATATTTTGATATGATAACTTATTTAGAGTGTCATCTCATTAAATTTATTTAAAAATATTTAATTCTTAAATTACTAATAGACTATAATTAAACAAATAATAATTATCTTTCGGAAAACATCAACTGAAAGATAATGATTTATTTATTTATACAAGAAAAAAATCCTCTGTATTCAATAAAACAGGAAGATATTCAACTATGTTTAATTTTATTTAGTATACATTGATCTCTGCGCATTTAAACCTTTATGTAAGTTATGAAAAAATATTGTACATATGTTATATAGTGATTAAACCACATTTACAAATCTACAACAATATATTTACAACAAACCTAGTTAAGATGAATGAGATAAAAATGAATAGGATAACGGTTGCGACTTGCAAATGTATCATATGATGGAGCTTAGAAGCAAGGAAATTGCATTTTCTGTACTCGCTGAAAAGTGTCTATAGACATTTTTTGTACTCCATTTCGACTATACAAGTTTCCAACTGCAAATAACAATAGGGTATGTTTTGACACGGACGTATTATTTAGGTATGAATCGAACACAATGTAACAGTCGGAGTATGAATTAGCCGATTTCCAACAATTATCTATATAAAAGAACAAAGGTTCGTTTTGCAAACGAATCAGTTATTTTCGGCATGACCGTTTCAGTATGAGTAACCTTCTCCAGACCGAACACTTAGACATGACATCAGACTAAAGATTGTTCTATATTTACTCAACTCCATAACTCTCTGTCTGAAACATGGAACCCATTGTTATTTTTGTCTAAACTGAGTCTCCACTTCTCAAGACTACAATCTGACAAATTATAATAACATCCATGAATCTTGACTTCACCTCTCTTTACTCTATCTCTTATCCATGGATAAGTAATCAAATTCATCACAGAATCCTTTATAGATTCCTGGTCCAACCACAAAACAACACAAATCAGCTTCATGTCCAAGAGACTTGAAAATAATAGAGAAGACGTTTGAAGTTAGTCAATTACCTTCTCACAGGTTCTGCATTGTTCATCAAAGCTTAAGTGCGATGAAGCTAATTGTGTTCTTAACTTAGCGGCTTTCCCATTCATAACCCATCTCTCTACTAAACTACACACATGAAAGTTGTTGCAATAATCAAGAACCGTTTAAAGAGTTGTTGATTTTTTTTTCAAAACCTTGTTTATATATCTCTACCTAGAGTGTTGTTCTTGGTGGTTTTGATGACTCATAAGCGCTGCGATTCCTCCACAATTGCTATGACCCATTACTATAATGTTCTCAACCTATGCAGAAACAACATGAGATATACATTCTTTTGCTGCAATTTTCACTTCTTAAAATGTTTCTAAGCTTACCCCAAGAGTAGTGATAGCAAACTCAAGAGCTGAGTTGGTCTCTGTTGGCCCGTTCTTTCAAAAATAGAGGAAAACATCGAAAGTGTTTTAGAAGATTTCTTGACGAAAAACATTAGAAGGACAAAAGGAGTAAGTTTGAAAAGCACCTGAACCGGGGTAACGAGATTGGCGACATTTCGTATAGTAAAAGCTTCACCAGGTTGAAATCCTAGTACATAAGATGGACACACCCTTGAATCTGCACACCCTATCACCATAACCTATTTCTTTCCTTGTTAGATTGGTTTAACCCGCGATAATTTCATGTATTCCGCTATTTCGAGTGGATTAAAGTCTAGTGAAAGAAATGGGATGCTCACCTTTGGTGATTGAGCTATGGCCAAAGCTTGAAACTTTTCTATCTCTGGTCTGATTTTTATATTTCAATAATCAATTCAAAGCATATCAGAGTCAACACAGAGTAAAAACAGAGCAAAAAGCAGAGTTCTTTTCTTTTGGTTATAAAAATCAAGAACATGAGTTTTTTGCTTACAGA
Organism: Erysimum cheiri; assembly: GCA_900406345.1. Lineage (NCBI taxonomy): Eukaryota > Viridiplantae > Streptophyta > Magnoliopsida > Brassicales > Brassicaceae > Erysimum > Erysimum cheiri. Next base: position 31,343 of record OVAQ01000271.1, on the reverse strand, counting down.
TACTTTTGTCTCTTGAATCTCAGAAATCTCTGTCTCATCTCACCCAGAAAATCATAACTTGTCTCTGTTTGCTGCATAAATTCTTCTCTAATTCCCAATTCTTGAACCATGTTCGTCCTCCTACAATACAAAAACAGAGTAACCTCTGTTTTAATTCTTTCATTCGCATAGCCTTTTTAGTGTTGTGACTGTTGTCCAATGATTAAAGGTATCAATTGTAAAGATTCTAGCTTTATAAAAACGCAACTTTGAAGAATTACAAATACCAAACTCTATTTTATTACCTGGGTAATAATCTTATTGCTTTTGCTTCACCAAGCTGAAACCGATCCGATCCAATTTGCTGCAGCTTCAAAAATTGAAAATTTGAATAGTTTGAATAAAATCCGATTTTAAGTTATGTGATCAAGGAAATAAAGATCAAGGTGTGTGACTTACTTTGTGTAAACAACCATTTTGATAAACAGATGTTGCAGAGACTAGACGACGAGCTCTTCCACCTGAACAAGGAAACAAAACGATGACGTTTAGGGAAATAGGTTCAGCTGAACACTGATCAGAATCATCAGATTTTTGATATTAAGACTCTTACCTAATGTAAACGCCATTATTGTGGAAGAGTCTTATTCTCTTCCTTGCTAAGGTCTTTGATCTTTACTATTATAGTATCTTTAAGATATTGTTTGTGAATTATTCTTTATCAATAGTGCAAGATGATTCCTCTTTTGGATATATAACAGTTTTTCTTCTTTTTTTTTTGTCAAAGTAATATAACAGTTTCCCTACCANCCAAAAAAAAAAAAAAAAAAAAAGTAATATAACAGTTTAAACTTTAAATCCATATTTAGTTCAATAAATAGAGAAATTGTGTGGCAAATGCTTATCCAGAGAAGAAGAAGAAAGAAAAGTTACGCACCGGATACGTCTCATTGCTTGGTCACAAGTCATATCCACTTGTCAGTATAATCCAGTACCAATCATTGTTGAGGAAATAAAAATATTTATTTTGAACCATGAGGAAAGTTGAAAATCCCAGAAATTATTTTAGAAGATGAAAAGAATGGGCTGTAAAAGCCCAGTTTCCGAATGAGTCTAGGCGTGGACTGGACTGTATGTCTTTAATTACTCCTTCTACTTCAGGGATTATATATTACATGGTAGTTGGTATTAACAAGGGACAAGGGACAACTTATGAAATAACTATATTTATATGAACCATTGAACCCATCAACAAAAGTCCAGTTCCTCTCCCAAATTTTCCTCTCGTCTAGTAGAATAAGTCTAATTCGTTTGAACGCTCATATATATACGAACCGTTGAACACATCAAATAGTCATATTCATAACAAAGACAAAGAAGGTTTCTTCTTGTTGCTTTTTCACGCATAATGTAATCAATATAAAATTTCGAGGAGTTCCAAAGTCATCGACCTACAAACTCTCTTCCTTTTTTGAGATTTCTCTGTTTTTTTTTCATCAAGTGTTGATTTTCTCTATGACGCAGTTCTTTTGTGCAACATGGATCATGGTGATGATAGATCACTGCAGATACATGTATATAGAAGCTGCATTGAAAGCGAAAGGAAAGGATTGTTGGAGCTCAATTCCTATGTCAACCCCCCGTTTGATTGGCCAAATGAAATGGACAGCAATTGTTGTAGATGGGAAAGAGTCAACATGTGATCTTACCAGCCGGCGTGTTATCGGTCTTTTCTTGAATTCTACATACAAGAATGTCCTTCCCTTAAATCTTTCCTTGTTATATCCCTTTGAAGAATTACAAACTCTTAATTTGAGTAGTTTCGGCCGGTGGAATGGTTGGTTCCATGATATACATGGTATGACATTTTTTTTTTAATAATCTTTGTCTCTAACAATTCCATCTACACAAGTTTCTAAACATATAATTAAACATTTAGTCACAGTTTTTTCTCAAGTATAATATCATTGGTTTTGGATTTAATTTTTAGGTTATAAAAGCCTCGAGATATTGAAAAAACTTGAGATCCTCAGATCTTAGTGGCATCAAAGTCAATAGAAGTGTTTTACCCTTTCTGATTAAGACTTTGATTCTTAGGCTATGAATGGTAACATGGACCGCACCCAAAACCGCACCGCAACAGTGTTGTAACAGTGTCAAAATCTCTGCATATACATATGTATCTATATATTTTCGTTACTATTTGAACCGCACCGCACTTCTCCCGCACCGCAAAACGCAGTCACCATTCGGACCCTTAGTAGAAACTATATGAGCGGAACTTTCCCGCTGAAAGGTACGTCCAAGTTGTTTAAGTGTACTACGTTGAGTTAACTATAGTTATATTAATGAAGATTGGTAGTTTTTATTCTTGTTTCTGGCCATCCATATTGTGCAGAAATGAAGAACTTGAGAAACCTAGAACTGCTGGATCTAAGCACGAACAATTTCATTGGCCCGGTACTAGGTAAATATACCAAAGTTTTTCTTCATAGATCGATATAGGAGATTAACTTGGACAATTCTCTTTATCAAAAAAAAAAAAAAANTAAAAAAAAAAAAAAAAAAAAAACTTGGACAATTCTTAAATTATCTTTTAATTTATCGCTGCAATAACGCAGGTTTAGCGGATTTTCATAACCTTCAAGGCTTGGACTTAAGTAATAACCAACTTTCTGGATCACTAGAAAAGAACGGTATGTTAGTTTAAATCAAAGTACTATATATTTTCCAAGTTAGAATTTTTCAGTGATGACTTGTGTATTAACCTTAATGGTACACTTTGATAACATTAATGAACATAATTCTGAAGAATGTAAACGGTCTCATCTTCTTATGATTTTAATTTGCATGTTATTGTTGCAGAACTTTGTCAATTGAAAAATTTACTGGAGCTTGATCTGAGTCAAAACCAACTAACAGGTCCACTTCCTCAGTGTTTTGATAGCTTGATCCAACTCAAAGTTCTTGATATCTCTTCAAACAAATTCAATGGGACGATTCCATCTTGTACGGGTAATCTCAATTCTTGAGTACTTATCACTCTCAGATAATGTGTTCGAAGGATTCTTCTCTTTTGAATCAATTGCCAACCTCTCGAAGCTCAAGGTGTTCAAACTTTCATCAAGATCTAGTTTGCTACAGATAGAGACAGATATTTCCTTGCAACCGAGGTTTCAGTTGAGTGTCATAGAATTACAGAATTGTAATTTGAAAAGGGTTCCAAGCTTTTTTCAAGAGCAGAAAGATTTGCATCTGATTAATCTTTCCAACAACAAGTTAACTGGAGCATTTCCCTCTTGGTTTTTGGTGCAATATCCAAAACTTGAGGTTTTGCTTTGGCAAAACAACTCTTTCACCATCTTTCAGCTATCAAAACTTGAGGTTCATAGTTTGAAAGTTTTGGATGTATCTACCAATAAATTTGATGGATGGCTTCCTGAGAATATTGGAAAGGTGCTTCCTAATCTAAGGCACTTGAATCTCTCGAGAAACGGGTTTCAAGGGAATTTGCCATCCTCGTCCGGCGAGATGAACATGCTCCACTACTTGGACTTATCTCATAATAATAACTTATCTGGCACTCTACCAAGGGAGTTTCTTATGGGTTGTTACTCTATGCGTGTTTTTAAGCTTTCACACAACATATTTAGTGGTCATATTATCTCAGAACCAGCAAATTTGACGTCATTGGCCTCTTTGATGGCGGATCACAATAATTTTACTGGCATCGCAAGTGGATTGCTTTATTCAAAATCTCTAATGGTGCTCGATATGTCAAATAATTATCTACGAGGTGTCATTCCAAGTTGGTTGGGTGGATTATTTTTCACGTATCTTCTGATTTCAAATAATCTTTTGGAAGGTACAATACCAAGCACTCTCTTTAACATATCTGACATTACACTTTTAGACCTCTCTAGGAACAAGTTTTCTGGGAATTTGCCTACGCACTTCAATTGTCATCATATGTGTATGTTGTTCCTTAACGACAATAAGTTCAGTGGACCGATTCCTGATACCTTGTTAGAAAATATCGTGGTACTTAGATCTGCGATATAACACTTTATCGGGGACGATTCCACGCTTTACCAGTAGCAAATTCATCGAATATCTTCTATTGAGGGGTTACAGATTAACTGGCCATATTCCTAAGGATCTATGCGGCATAAAAAGCATCAAGATTTTGGATATTGCAAACAACAATTTGCAAGGGTCCATACCTTCATGTCTCAACAATGTATCATTAATTCGGAAGGAGATTAGACAATTACATTGATAGTTATTATGTAGTATCAACTACCACTTCCGTGGATCCTTGGTTTTACCACTTGAGTTTGATCCAGACTACAGTAACGATTTGAAGTTCATATTTGAATTTGCATCAAAGAGTAGGTACGACTCTTACACCGAAACAAGTTTCAAGTACATATTTGGACTGGATTTGTCAAATAATGAACTCAGTGGTCAAATACCAATAGAGTTGGGAGATCTCCAGAGAATTCGTTCTTTGAACCTGTCTTACAATTCTTTGTCAGGTCTAATACCTGAAAGCAGAGTATTGATCTTTCGTTTAACATGTTACACGGACAGATTCCTCATGATCTGACCAAGTTACATTACTTGGTTGTATTCAATGTGTCATACAATAACATGTCAGGCTCCATTCCAAGTCAAGGCAAATTTTCTACTTTGGATGAAACCAACTACATTGGTAATCCTCTTCTCTGCGGATCACCCGTAGATAGAAGTTGTGATGACGACACTCTCAAACCAGATTATCCAAGTGGAGATGAGGACACAATAATCGATATGGAGGATCGGATTTCTTCTGGAGCCTTGCTGTTACTTATGGTAATATGGATGGCATTTATTGTGTTTCTTTGCTTTGATTCACCTTGGCGCCAAGCATGGTTTCGCCTAGTTGAAGCTTTTATCAATATTTTCAAATGTGTTTGATTAATTTGGTGTATTATTTACTGAACACAGAAAACAAAAAAAGGTATTGCAAAAAAAAACCTGTTCTCTTTAATTACTTATCTAGAGTGTTGTACCCTTTCATGGTTGATACCATTGCTGAAAAGGGAGAAACCTATGTACGGTTCCTAGTATTCTATGAAAATAAGTATGTTTGCGTTTTAATAAAAAAATACATACATGACATGTTGTTTCAGTTTGTAAGATCTTTGAAGTTCAAAGTTTGTTTTATTCACGCATGAAAAGATGAAATTCACACATGAAACGTTCAGAAAGAGAAGACAAAGGTCCTGATCGAGTTTGACTTTAAGTCAAATTAAAATTTGGGCCGTAAAGCCCAATTTCGGAACCAGCTTGAACCCATAAAAGAAGTCAAAGTCTCCCCCCCACCAACACTCATCGGGAAACTCAAAAGTCTTCCGTCAATATTCTTTTGCCAACTTGAAACTTGGGAAGAGCAATTTTTTGATAAAAAACCTTGGCGAGAGTTGTAAATGTCAAACCAGAAAATTCTCAATGACAAAATTTTCTCGAGCATGTGTCATGGTGATGATAATGATAGTCACACTGCAAATGCATGGATATGGAAGTAGTTGCATAGAAAGCGAAATGAAAGGATTGCTAGAGTTCAAAGCCTATGTCAGCAATTCCGAGTTTCCATATGATTGGCCTAATGACAAAGATAGTGATTGTTGCCAGTGGGAAAGAGTTAAGTGTAATCTTACCAGTGGACGTGTGATTGGCCTCTTCTTGACTCATATAGACAGTGCTCTTCCCTTAAATCTTTCCTTGTTCCATCCCTTTGGAGAACTACGTACTCTAAATTTAACTAGTTTCTGGTGTCAAGGCTGGTTCGATAATATTCATGGTATTATTATCATCTTTATCGTCTAACTTCAATATATGAAATTTCGAAACACGTATAGTTAAGCCATATATAGTTCTTTTCTCACCTCAAGATCATTGGTTTTTTTTTATATTTGCAGGTTATAAAAGCCTCGGGAGATTGAAGAATCTTGAGATCTTGGATCTTAGTGAAAACGGCGTCAATAGTAGTGTGTTACCCTTTTTAAATGCGGCTTCGTCGCTTAGAACTTTGTATCTTCGTGGAAACTTGATAACAGCTACTTTTCCGATGAAAGGTACGTACGGTCCATTTTTTGGAGGTTTAGTAAGTCAAAAAACCAGTTTCGAGTGATATATTAGATTTAACAGATTTAATTGTTCTTTATACTTATTTTTCATCACCTATCATGTGCAGAACTAAAGAACTTGAGAAATCTTGAAGTGCTAGATCTAAGCACGAACACGTTCTTTGGCCCTTTACCTGGTAAAGGTATAGAAAACTAGAGTTTTCTCTACCTTTCATTCTATTATAATTTTGGTAGTTTACTACTTTTCAACAACTCTTTAAATGCTATTTTTCGCCTTATCGCAGACTTCGCGGATTTGCATAGGCTCCAAGCTTTGGATTTAAGCAATAACATGTTTTCCGGATCATTGCAAAATGAAGGTATGTTATATGCAATCAAATAACAATAAGTTAATAACGTAAATGGATTATAGGTTTTAAGAAAGTAAAGGTTCTTATGTCCTTATGCCTTTGCATGTGATTGTTGCAGGACTTTGTCAACTAAAGAATTTGCGGGAGCTTGATCTGAGTCAAAACCAACTAACAGGTCCATTTCCTCAGTGCTTTGATAGCTTGATCCAACTCAAAGTTCTTGATATCTCTTCAAACAAATTCAATGGGACGATTCCATCTAATTTTACGGGTAATCTCAGTTCTCTTGAGTACTTATCACTCTCAGATAATGTGTTCGAAGGATTCTTCTCTTTTGAATCAATTGCCAACCTCTCGAAGCTCAAGGTGTTCAAACTTTCATCAAGATCTAGTTTGATTTACACAGATTTAGATATTACTTGGCAGCCAAGGTTTCAGTTGAATGTCATCGAGTTACAAAACTGTAACTTGGAAACGGTTCCTGTCTTTCTTCTACACCATAAGGATTTGCGTCTGATTAATCTCTCCGACAACAAGTTGACTGGACCATTCCCATCTTGGTTTCTGGAGCAAAATTCTAAACTTGGGGTTTTGCTTTTGCAGAACAACTCTTTCACTATGCTCCCGTTGCCAAGGCTACTTAATCACACCTTGAAAGTTTTGGATCTATCAGCCAATAAATTTAATGGAGAGCTTCCTGAGAATTTTGGAAACATGTTTCTAAATCTAAGACACTTGAATCTCTCGAACAACGGGTTTCACAGTAACTTGCCACCCTCGTCCGGAAAGATGAACAAGCTCCACTACTTGGACTTATCTCATAATAACTTGTCTGGCACTCTACCAAGGGAGTTTCTTATGGGTTGTTTCTCATTGCGTATTTTGAAGCTTTCACACAACAGATTTAGTGGTCAGATTTTTTCAGAACCAGCAAATTTGAAGTTGTTGACATTTTTTAAGGCGGATAACAATCGATTTACCGGGATCGCAGCTGGATTACGTCATTCGAATGGTCTAGTAGCAATCGACATGTCGAATAATTATCTACAAGGTGTCATTCCAAGTTGGTTGGGTGATTTTCCTTTATGGTATCTTTTGGTTTCAGATAATCTTTTAGAAGGTACAGTACCAAGTACCATCTTTAACATATCTGGCCTTACACTTTTGGACCTCTCTAAGAACAAATTCTCAGGGAATTTGCCACGGTATTTCAAGTGTAAACTCTTGTTTCTTAATGACAATGAGTTCAGTGGAGGGGTTCCTAATACACTGTTTGAAAATGTTGTGGTACTCGATCTGCGGAATAACAATTTATCCGGGAAGATTCCACGCTTTGTCAACAACATATTCATCAAATATCTTCTATTGAGGGGTAACAGATTAACAGGTCATATTCCTAAGAATATCTGCAGCTTAAGTAGCATCAAGATTTTGGATCTTGCCAACAACGGATTGCATGGATCTATACCTTCATGTCTCAACAATGTCTCATTTGGAAGGAGCTTAAGCCAAGAGACTGATAGTTATTCATCAATCTTTGGCCTTGGTTTGGATAATGAATTGGGAGCTTATGCAGGGTCATTTATGGTGTAACATGGTTCACATTTATTGTGTTTCTTTGCTTTGATTCACCTTGGCGCCGAGCATGGTTTCGCCTTGTTGATGCTTTTATCAATCTTATCAAATGTGTTTGATTTGATGTTTGTATTTTCATTGGTACTCAAAACTACATGTCGTTTATTTGGTATATCGTTTTGGAAATGTTCCCGTTGGTTTTAAATAGTAAAGTTTGATTCTCATGAAATTTTTAAACACGAAAAATCTCAAACTAATCCACTTGAAACAAACTAATTTTCAGTTTTTGAATCACTAGTATTATTTACAGAGATGAAATGGCGCAAACCTCTACGGTTAAAAAAAAAATTAACAGAGTCGCGCTCATTTCTCCATTTCTGTTTGTTACTTTCTACAGATGCATTAAAATTGCTTGGAACACAAATTTCTTTGTACCTCGTTTCCTTCCACTCAATCCGAACCAATACCAAGTTCTTCAGACTCCATTAACGCACCAGATGCCTCAAGTTCTTCATCAATTGGGAGTGTACGTTTTGAGCCATCCAACGCAACACCAAGAACAATGTTCTCCTCTAGCGAAGAACCGGCACCAGACCCACCACTATCTCGAGCTTTCGAATCTCCGCTGCTCTTTTCTGTACCTTGTCTTGCTTTTGGTTTCAGTGTCTGCTCTGTTGCTCCTTCGCTATCAGAAACTTCATCCTTCTCTGCTTTATTTGAATCTCCTACGTTCTCTTTCTTCTTCTCTTCTGGCTTTTGTGCTACTGGCTGGTCTGATGTCGAGGTTGGTGAACCTTTAGTTCCTGTACTGGAGTTGGAACCGAGAGCTGCTTTCGATTTCTCCTTTTTAATGTTTGAAACCGGCATTGATCCGTTGTTTTCTGTTTCAGCCTTGTTTTCCAATAGTTCTTCTTCAAGGTCCTTTTCTTCACTTTTTTGCCCTGGGCTAGGTGAGGGAGACTTTGAGCTGTCATCGCTGTTGATTTTGTAGGATGGCTCAATCAGCATGAATCGACGGTTCATCGCTGCTTGATTGAAATCGATGTCTGCAAATCCTGCACTGTCCACCTCAACCTCATTACGCATCCTCTGAACTGTGCGAATCGGAGTTGCTAGGCGTGCCCCGTGATGGCTAATAACTCTAAGAAGATCCAAGAGCACTGCTTCCTGTTCAAAAATACAAATGTCAAATGACATAAGCTCATGACACATGATAAGGTTCATCATAAGATTCCATCATCATACATATCCACATGACATGCTGGATATCCACAGACAGACACATCAACACATATGACACATGCACATATGCTCACACAAGCACACATGCATTGTACACAAAACGATGTCTTGGGAAAGTGACGAAAAAAGAAACATCTCAAAAACAGTTGATCAGACTAATCTCATATTGCATGTGTGGTATGAACACAACAAAAGTGCATCCAATTTCTAGGTGAAATACACTCGATTTGAAAGATAGAATTTAGCAGCCAAAGAGACGCACTATAGTGATGAAGTGTCTATTTAGTTAACTTTTACATACCTTAACGCACAGGTATTCTTCAAAACGTGAAGTTTTTACAAAGCAGGATATTAGGATCTGCAACAATATCAAATATAATGTTAAAATCTGGTTAACGTGAAACAGACATATTCGATGTTGACAGAAGGCATCATCTTACCCTCAGGGCTTGGTTCTCTGGATCTATATTATCCAAAAAGACTCTTCTGTGTATTTTTTGCTGCTCGATTTGAGGATTTTTAGACAACACCTTGCGCATATCAGCCACGATATTCTGTATAGTTGAAAAACAAAACAATAACTTTTTACATTGAACAAGACAGTAGACTCCAAATGTACAGGGATGTACGAACGTGTAAACAAGACTATTTTTGCTAACATTGATTTTGCTGACATCAAGATGACTGATGGCAAGATGTGTTTTGATGCGCCAATGCGCCTTCTGAGTGAGATTCCTCACAATATTTACACTGAACTGGTGGTTAGGAATATGAATTGCTTCACGGTCATCCCCTCTGATAATCGTAGGTGACCACCAACCGACGTGCTGGAAAAGAAGCAAAGTCATTTCTATGGAACAAGGCTCATGTCAAAAAGAATACTAAAGTTTGAAGCCAGAGACATGAATACAGATAGAAAACATTAATCTAATGCAGCCTGTGGTAAAAAAGATTAATTGACAAGTTAACAGACCTCTACTGTGCCTGAAACTTCATAGCCTCCTATCTTAGTCTGGATCCACTCATTCAGAACAAAGGGCCGTGTCGCATGAATCATAATGCTTGATAGAAAGTTTGTAAGTATCTGCACCATCCACAAAAGGTATTATTGTCCCAGTGTAAACAAATATTTGGTATGCCAAAGTTTTTCTACAAAGAGAGGACTGCACCTCACGACCAGCAAGAGTGAGCAGTACTGTCCCCAGACCCCCAGCCGTTAGCCATTTTTGGGTAGAGAAACCCAACAGCTCCATAAACAATGAAGCAGCAGCAACCCACGCAGCAGTGTAAACAGCTTTTCCAGCAAAACTGAAACCCATCTGACATAACAATAAACAGATAAACATATATCAGAATAAACCCCTTAGCTGGAGAGTTGTAAAATATATCAGCATGTATTTTCAAGTACAACATGTGAATCAGCCAACTGAGTTTTTGTACATCTATGTCAAGGAGTGCATTCCTTCGGAACAACTAAAATACATGAATGCAAATTGTATATTCACAAAAAGAATACAAGTTTGGAGGGACAAAATGATTATTCGTTCATTAGAATTCACAATCTGAAGTACAGTTCAATATACTATATCACCTACGTTAGTGGAAGGATTAGACGTAATATGAAACATCCTTTACTTCTCCTAATAGGTAAATACTTAAGAAAACTCAGCCCTACAATTGTGGCATCATAACACAATAGGCAGCTGCAGGCTTTGTGTTATCACTCCATGTTGTATATTAGGATGATCAAGAACCATCAATAAAAAAGACAGTGTCCAAATCCGTTTTAAGGATAGGGAGACGTACATTTCTGGTATCAGCAGGATTATTTGTCTCCATAAAAAATTTCTGCACCTGCTGAAGTAGGCTGCAGAAAGACATATTGTATCAGCCCAAAGATTGCATAAAAAATGCTCCGTAACTGTAAAATCATTTGGTACTCAATAAAGATAAGTCATGAAAGATACTGAAGGGTGGAAATAAAATAGCATGTTCTTTTTTCCAACAATTAAAAGAACCAAAATGCTGAACCTGCAGTAAGGTCATTTAGCTCTTTTCAAGATATCCCTAAGCAAGTACTTTAATTAATATAGCAGCGTTATTACAGTAACAGTATAGAGAAACTCTTGCTTACCTTGATAAACAGCAGGCAAATGCCAACACCGTTGACATGGACCGAGCAAAGCTCAGAAGGCGTTGTTTAACAATCTGGCTGGCACTTGAAGGCATTACTATTGGGTCCAGTGTTCTGAAAGACAATTCCATATTGGTTTTAGTAAAACATATAATAGTTAACTAGTTAAAAAACAAAAAAATTATTGACCTGCATAAAAGGATTGCTCCGCTCCAAAGCAGCAAAGGCTGAAGATATGAGACAACAATGTATTGCGTGCTACTCTTCTGTGAATTTGAATCATTCCCCTTCTGAAATTTAAGTTGCATCCACTTAAAATAAACTATGGAAAGTAGTCCAGGAACCGAAAATGAAGGAATGTATAAGAGAGAATTACATCTCACCTCAAATAGGGTAGCTCTGGCAAGGCCGAGAAGGGGTCTAAGACCCCATGTAGCAAATGCAAGAACCCCAACTGCTGGAATTAGTTTCATTAAATGAGGATTTCCGCGTAAAGCATCATATGCCCTGATATCAATAACGAACATTTCAGGTAAGATCGCTTCAATAGTTAAATGTATAAAATGTACATGAAAGACACCCTAAACGTGGAATGATATCCTATTCCAACTACTGGTCTCTTTTAGGTCTCAGTTGTAAGCAAAAGCATGTGATGTGTGTGCACAGTTCGTCAATTAAGCACACCCCACTCATTTAATAGTATAAGTGAATTAAGGCTCGAGCAATAACCTTGTGAATATTACTGCAGTTGATTTAAGAATAGGGCCTTCATTTCCATTCCCTGGAAAGAGAGCAGAGCGGCAGACAAATGCATTACACCTAGACGATACAGGTACTATTGAACCACTCAAGCTCTCCAGAAGCTGAAGACTCCAAACGTCTTGTCTCTACAACAGCAGGAAAGGAAACATTAATAGAAGCTGACGTGAAGGTTATACATAAGAAATCCATAACTTTACTTAAAATATGAATCTATGTTAAAGGGGGGAGATAGACAGCAAACACGAGGCTAACAACCCTCACATGAGAATCTATTGTCATTGAGAGCTATACATAACTATCAGACACATACACACACAAACTTAAAGGAGAGTTCTATCACAACCTCATCATTGCTTGAAGAAAATCAAATAGAAAGCACTAACAGATGCACAAGGCAAGAAATTAAACCATTAAACTATGCTATGAGCACAGATGATACCGTGGCACATGATGAAAGACCAGTCCGAGTCAGATGCACACGATTTTTACCAGCAACACTCTGCAGGAAAAAAAAGAGAAATTGGTCACACTTTGGAACAGAATTGTTGATAAAATCTAAAAATTCAAACACAGCACTACGTACATTATGAAATCCAGAAGCTTCATGGATCTTATGAACATTCAGATCATGAGACAATGGTAGTGATACTGTGCGCATCATCATCCCAAGTATACAAAACAATGATCAACTAAGATCCTTTACACAATCAATTAACAAAAGCAACCTGCACAAATTAAAGAATTAGCTTCGCAAAACATTCAAACTACCAAAAAATCAAAAGATTAGCACAATTCGTACTTCACGCAAGCAACCCAGAGCCAGAGGAACGATATACACTAACGCAACAATACTGAGACGATTTGATCGAATTATCAAAATTCGCACTAATTAAAGCCGATCTTTGCCTAATCAAGCATGATTACAGTCAGATTCACACTTTCTCCTTAGAATAAACCAGAAATCAACCAGAGAATCGACGGAAGTTACCTACGACGTACGGAATTGAGAAATCGAGAGAGATCGGAAGCAAACGAAGAAGAAGGAAGAAGCAAAATTCGGATAAGATCAGAGAGAAACGGTGAGCATCTTCTTCTTCTTCTTCGTCGTCTTCTTGATGACTTTCTTGCTTTCTTAGTTTCGAAAACAGCCACAAGACATGCCTTAGCTAACGTGCGCGAGGAGTATTGACGTATGAATCTATCTATCTCTCTCTCTCTCAAATTCGTGGCAGCCTCATCGAACTCAAAACAAACGAACGTCTCCGAGTTTTTGGATTAGACGCAAAATGATCGATGGATGATATTTCTATTCTCGTGGTCCCGCAAATTTATAATTTTCATCAAATTGAATTTTGACTCTTATCCGGAATATATTTTCCACGTGTTTAATTTGTATCAAAATGGACCGTGAGATTATATGTTATCACTCCACCGACCAAACTATATGAATCGGCTCTTTTCTAGGCCCATTCCAGTGATACTATTTTTTAGTTGGGGTGAATCAACCGAAATAAACCGAACAAAACAAAATTAAATTAAACGAAAATTCATCAAAAATTTACTAATATAAAATTGGGTTTTCAAAGTTAATAATTCATATATTAAATATTTTCTCATGTATAAAAAAAATTATTTATTTTAACAATTTTAAAATATATAAAGATAATTATGAAAAAATTATAATTTAAATAATTTTTAAATGTAATCCTTTAAATTTTAAATTTATATTTTATTGTATAATATCCTTTCCATTTATATTTATTTTATAGATATATTTTTTAAAAAATTAATTGTAATTCAATTACTTTTTTGATATATAACTTTTTTAATTCATTTATCCGGAACTCACCATCGGAGAGACTTAAAATTCCTCAGATTATTTTTGTGAAACTCAAATATCTCTACACGAGAAGAGGATTATATCGTAGATGCAATTGCACTTCACGATGATATGGGTCTGCTTCATCCTGCCTTCTGTGATCCTAGTATTTGCACGGTAGTTTTTTTTTTTTTTTCAGATATTTAATATGACTTGTTCGATAATCTAACCCAAATGATGCCTAATTTGAATATTTAGTGTATGACTTGTAGGTGTTTCATGGGGCTCAAAATGATGTTCTTTGGCTTCAACGAGACTTCCACTCATGTGAGTTAAAATATAACTTTCATGGGGCTCAAAATGATGTTTTTCAATTTGTAATTTATTATATAACTTTTTTTTACACGTATCAAAATTTGATCGATAATCATGATACGTGTTACAATCATGTGAGTTACTAACTTTGAAAA
>OVAQ01000271.1:0-15961 GCA_900406345.1 Erysimum cheiri | reverse complement strand
AGTAAATCAGAGAAATGATTATACACTTGTCGGATATAAATAAATAAGTTAAAAAGAGAACATCTAAGTTGTATTAACAGCTGGCAGTAATAAATAGAACACACAAAAGAGAGTCCTATGAAAAATAAAAAATCAACAGAGTTGAAATTCCTAAAGTCAGTCTTTCTACCGCAGCAGCGTGCGTGGTGTTGTATAATAGTCATCCATCTCCTACACCATGATTTCTCCTTTCCAATGCTAGTTAAACTTGTTATAAGTGTATCACTATATATACAAGGGGACATTTTTTTAAAAACTTCTAATGTAGGGTAAATAATGCACATTTGTATTTTTAAGCTCTTTAAGCAACCCACTTTAGACCTCAATTTCTCATTCAATATAAATTCAATTTTGACATATAAATACACTATCTTATAGTGCTCATTACAAGGAATCCAATGACTCCAAATCCAGTAATTTCGGTGACGGACCTCACCGGAAAAGTCACCGGAAAGTTGGTCGGAGCCACTTTATTTGAGTTCCAACACTATATTCACCGGAAGTTATGATGAGACACTAAGAGTGTAGGACATGAGGTCTGTTTCAAGACCTGTGAATAAAACATCGATGTCTCTAGGTGGAGGAGTGTGGAGACTTAAGCACACATCCGTCTCTGAGCGGTGTTGTTTTCGCAGCTTGTATGCATATATAATGGTTTTGTTGTGGGGAAGGTTAGTGATGGGAATGGTGAAGTAATGGAGAGTTATAATAAGTATGAATCTCTTGCATATGGAGCGGATTGGTACAGAGGGAAAGATAAGAAGCGAAGCGTTGTGGCAAGTTGTTCCTTCTATGATCGGCTTCTTCGATTATGGATGCCAGAAACTTCCTTTGAGCTCTAAATTAAGTTCAGGTATCAAATTACTATTGTACGCTTGTTGTTACTAAGATTGTCGAATTTACGTAGTTAAGTTCATAAGCAAATTTCTTGCTATAACAACACCGCCAATGTCCAGTGGTTCAGCGAAGGAGACCAGAACAGTTTACTCAAATCTTTATTCCCCAAATCTCGAGAGGTTTTGTGTAAAAAAAGTCAACAAAGAGAATGGATATTTCTTTATTTGGGTTTGAAGTGACATTACAATGTTACATGATTATGATTAAAACATAATAATGTGAAGTCCGGAGACACCGGTTCACAAAGTTTATCAAAGCTTGGAAGGAATATTAGCAAGAGCACTAGCTTCGGTAAGGAGAGGCACAAGCTTGCCTTGCTTGTTAGTCTCCATCACTTCTACAAAAAGCAAAGCAAACCACAAATAAACAGTTTAATTATTCAGCTTAGATTTTCGACCCGAGTCTAATATTTTCTCTTACTATCGCTTCCGCCGATATGTTTTCCTTTGATGAAGACACTTGGAACAGTACTCTGGCCAGTCCATTCTGACAAAGCTGATTGAATCTCACTTCCATCGCCTGTTAAAGAAGAAATGAGTTTTAAAATTTGCATCGATATGATTTAGGTTCGTCAAAGAATATCATTTATATAGGTATTGGATTTTGTTTCTTACTCATCTCATTGAGCTCAAGTAGTTTAAAACTTGCTCCAAGTTGTGTTAGCAACTGCTTAACCCTTTGGCAATAAGGACAGTAAGTCTTGCTGCCAAAGAGTAAAACTGTTCAAGACTAAGACTTTACACTTTACATGTGACATACTGACATTACAGACCAACTCAAAAAGTGGAAAGAGAGTGAGAATCAAGTACTCTTATCTTCTACATCTAGATTCGTAAATTGAAATCCAGAATTAACCTCTGAGTTTATGATCCAACGGATGGGTAAAATCAAAACCTCAGAAAGACAACAAATGCATAATCAAGAAAATACGAAATAACCCAGATGAAACCTGAAGACAACGACTGGGTACGAGGAGACGATCTCTTTGGTCTTGTTCATAGCCATATGGCAAGTATTTGATACCAAGTAGTATTGTACAAGAGAAATCTGTAGGTGTTCTTAAGTATTTGATATCAAATCAGTATGTTTGAGGGAAAAAGATAAAATAAAAGGATAGTGAGATTTTCAGATATCGAATCTTAGCTTGTTTGGTAATGTGGAAAAACCAATCGCTTTGAAAGTAGATAATGATAGTAGTTTGTAATAATTTTTCTTTGGCATAATTAAATTTTGAGAGTTTGTAGTAAAAGTAATCTTAGTGAAATTAGATTGTCTTAATGAAAATGTAGCCCAAAAAAAACTACAACCTAAAAATACTAAAATAAAAAACTTACTAAATGCTTTAGGTCGTGAATGTTCTCTAGTTTTTTTTTATTAGTTTTTGGTTTTTGAATTTTAGATTTTGGATTTATTAGTTTTTGATTTTTGGTGCAGATTTTAGTTTTTGCAAAATCTTGAATGACAATTTGTTTTTTTATATATATATATATAATTATATTTTAAAACTTTTAAATTATTTATTTTAATTTTTAATGTTGAAAACAGTATATTGGAATACAAGAATTTTTTTTATAAAAAACCAAAAAAATATGCAAATTTTGTTTGAAAATCCATAAAATTTGTTTTTTGGATTTTATGAAAAAAAAAAAATAAGTAAATAAATGGACAAAAAATTTTTTTTGTAAAATCAAAATTCAAAATCTAATCTAAACTCAAGTACCATTCCAAAAGCAAACAAAAATATTTCACCCAAAACCAAACAAAAATATTTCAAACCGTTCTAATTGAACCCTGTTTTCCAAAAACCAAAAAACAAATCCTCTTAACNTGTAAAATCAAAAATCAAAATCTAATCTAAAATCAAGTACCATTCCAAAAGCAAACAAAAATATTTCACCCAAAACCAAACAAAAATATTTCAAACCGTTCTAAATGAACCCTGTTTTCCAAAAACCAAAAAACAAATCCTCTTAACCAAAGCTAAACCGAAAAACAAACTTCCACTAATTCACAAATTTTCTCAGTCAACACCATCGAAGACGTTGTGATGACGAAGACGAAGAAGTCAAAACCCCAATCTCTCTCAGCACGCCGTTCCTCGCCGCGTACCCTCTCCAAATCACTACCGGAACCTAATCCCTCACCGCGTACTCACTCCGTCGCTGCTTTACCAAAACCCAATCCCTCGCCAAGAACCAACGAATTTCTCCGAACACCATTTTCATTAGGAGCTATCACTCCAATCGGAACCCTAAAATCAATCTCATTATCCGATTGGTGGCTAACAAAGAAAGAAGACAAAGAGAAGAAGAAAGCTTTAAGCATTTCAGGATTCGAATCAAAAGGTGGATCTGAAGTAAGACTATTTTCATCAGGAACAATCTTCAAACGTCATAACAGTATCACTCTCGAAGCAATTGATGGGATTACGATTTGTATCAATGGATTCATCAATCGATCTCGTTCTCTAGAGAATGGAATCTCAAATGAGGTTTGTAATCGATTTCTCTTAGGGTTTCCTTATAATTGGGAAGATTACAATGATGAACAAGAAGAAGAAGAGATAAAGAATGTTACACATACAGATTTGAGTATTTCGTTTGATGATGATGTTCCAGTGAGTATGTTACATGATGTTACTCTTCTTGAGGGAAATGGTAAGATTCTTGATGATGTTGTTGTTAGTTTAAGAGATTTGGTTTGTGAGAAATCAAGAATTGGTAACGTTGATAAGAGTTTGGTTTCAAGAACTGGTGATGTTGATAAGAGTTTGGTTTCAAGAATCGTTGGAGTGAAGACTAGAGGTATGCTTAGAAGGAGTCTAGAGCATGAAGCTTCTATTGGTAAAAGAGTTCATACATCGTCTAAGAGGAAGAGATGATAGAGAGTGATTTCTCTTTGTTTAACTCGATATCTTTAGTTTAATGACATTGTTGTGTAACTCAACTTTAACTATTGTATAACTTTAAGAGAATTTTTGTGCATTATCAACACTTTTTTTGGCTTCTTTATTCAAATGACTTTGTTTAGATTCATGACATCTTTTGTTCTTAATAGTTTGTATGTATACAATTAGTACAACCACATATGGTATGAACACATTCACATATCATCCAATTTTTATAATGTTATGTAAACCATCATATATATTTTTCAAAACCATATGTGTATGTTTTACATCTACTAGAAATGAGAGGAAAATAGGAGAAAAATGCAGATAAGAAAGAAATTTTACATTTCTCTATTAATATTGGTCTTATCATTTTAGTTATTGTCAAAGGTAAGATCCTAAAAATGAGGTTTATCAAAGGATCTACCAAAATACTCGGACGTGTCCACTACACACGGACAAAGCTAGGCTTCTTCTTCTCTCTTCTTTGTCTGATCTTGAAACTCTCAAGTTTCAAATTTTACACACGTTTATGACTTGGCCATGTTTGAGCCTTCTTCCTTAGGACAAGAAAGATGTTGCAGAGAGCAGCGAGCAATGCGTATTCATGGTGGTGGGCAAGCCACATCCGTACAAAGCAATCCAAATGGCTCGAACACAATCTTCAAGGTACGTTTCATTTTTCTTGATTCACATTTCACCTCATAGGAAGGTTCTTGATTATGTGTGCCATCATATCTGGTGTTGTAGATATGGAAGAGAAGGTAGAATATACTCTTAAGATCATAGATGAAGATGGGGACACTTTTGCCAAAAGAGCTGAGATGTATTACCGTAAAAGGCCAGAGATTGTTAATTTCGTGGAGGAAGCTTTTCGATCATACCGTGCATTAGCTGAACGCTATGATCATTTATCTAGAGAGCTTCAAAGTGCAAACCGCACAATCGCCACAGCTTTCCCTGAACATGTTCAGTTTCCTTTGGAGGATGATAGTGATGAATATGAGGATTATGAAGGGAATCCACGGAAACCGCCTAAGCATCTTCATCTTATTCCTAAAGGAAGCAACATACCTGAAGTCCCGGATATTCCAATGAAGAAAGATTTCAGGAGTCAGTCTATGATGTTGTCTAGAAAAGGACCAGCTGGTCTGAAAGGGACAGTAGCTTCTGCACTAGCGAAACGGGAAGCGGCGATTGTGAGTTCGGGATTGAGTAAAGAAGAGGGCCTGGAGGAGATTGATAATCTTCAGAAGGGAATCTTGGCGTTGCAGACGGAGAAGGAGTTTGTGAGGAGCTCATATGAGGAGTCTTATGAGAGGTATTGGGAATTGGAGAATGAAGTGGCTGAGATGCAGAAGAGGGTTTGTAACTTACAAGATGAATTTGGTCTTGGTGCTGCGATTGATGATAGTGATGCTAGGACCTTGATGGCGAGTACCGCGTTGAGCTCTTGTAAGGACACACTTGCTAAGCTTGAGGAGAAACAGAAGCAATCTGTTGAAGAAGCAGCAATTGAGAAGGGAAGGATCAAGACTGCTAAAGAAAAGTTTGATGCATTGAGGAACAAATTTGAGAAATTAGAAGGCAATGATCATGATGAGGTTACTAAGACAGAAGTAGTAGTAGAAGAAGAAGAAGAAGAAGAAGAAGAAGAAGAAGAAGAAGAAGAAGAGGGTGATGTGGTTCACGAATCGAGCTATGAATCTGAGAGAGAAGATTCAAATGAGGATCTTACTGTAGTGAAGCTTGCAGAGAAGATTGATGATCTTGTGCACAGGGTTGTTTCATTGGAGACAAATGCTTCGTCTCATAATGCATTGGTGAAGACATTAAGATCAGAGACAGATGAGTTACATGAACATATTCGTGGTCTAGAGGAGGACAAGGCAGCTCTTGTTTCGGATTCCACTGATATGAAACAGAGGATAACGGTTCTTGAAGACGAGCTGAGAAATGTCAGAAAACTATTCCAAAAAGTTGAAGATCAAAACAAGAATCTACAGAGCCAATTCAAGGTAGCCAATAAGACTGTTGAAGACTTATCTGGCAAGTTACAAGATGTGAAGATGGATGAAGATGTTGAAGGAGCTGGAATTTTCCAAGAATTGCCGGTTGTTTCAGGATCAGAAGATTCCCGCGATGATTTGAAGTCAATCTCAACGGAGACAAGGAAGAAAAATAAAACTGTAGTTAAAGAGAGTGAAGACGGTGAAAGAGCTCAAGAAGAGAAATCAGAGATAAAAGATCCTTTTGCGTTATCAGAAACCGCAAGCACTTGTTTCGGGACAGAAGCAGAAGATCTGGTGACTGAAGACGAGGATGAAGAGACGCCAAACTGGAGGCAGTTGTTACCAGATGGCATGGAGGATAGAGAGAAGGTTCTTTTAGATGAATACTCATCAGTACTAAGGGATTATAGAGAAGTAAAAAGAAAGTTAGGTGAAGTTGAGAAGAAGAACCGAGAAGGATTCTTCGAGCTAGCATTACAGTTGAGAGAACTCAAGAATGCTGTTGCTTACAAGGACGTAGAGATTCAGTCCTTACGCGAAAAACTTGACACGCCCGGGAAAGATTCGCCACATCCAGTAGACAGAAATAACCAGATGGAACATGATCAAGGACAGCGCGAAAGTGTGTGCATTTCACCAACTTCTAACTTTTCTGTTTCCACTACGCCGCATCATCAAGTAGGAGACATGAAGAGAACACCTGGAAGAGCAAAGTCAAATGACGTTAGAGTGAAATTTGCAGACGTTGATGATAGCCCGAGAACAAAGATTCCGACTGTAGAAGACAAAGTGCGTGCAGATATTGACGCGGTGTTGGAAGAGAATCTTGAGTTCTGGTTAAGATTTAGCACATCTGTACATCAGATACAGAAGTACCAGACAACAGTTCAGGATCTGAAATCAGAGCTATCGAAGCTGAGAATCGAAAGCAAGCAACAACAGGAGTCTCCAAGAAGTAGCAGTAATACTGCAGTTGCATCAGAGGCAAAGCCTATCTATAGGCACCTTAGAGAGATTCGAACAGAGCTACAACTATGGCTAGAGAACAGTGCGGTTCTTAAAGACGAACTCCAGGGAAGGTATGCATCGCTAGCTAATATCCAAGAAGAAATCGCAAGAGTCACCTCTCAATCAGGTGGTAGTAAAGTAAGTGATTCAGAGATTAGTGGTTACCAAGCTGCAAAGTTCCATGGAGAGATACTTAACATGAAACAGGAGAACAAAAGGGTCTCAACTGAACTTCAATCGGGTCTTGATCGTGTAAGAACATTGAAAACCGAAGTGGAGAAGATTCTGAATAAACTAGAAGAGGATCTTGGGATATCAAGTGCAACAGAAGCAAGAACAACTCCGAGCAAGAGCTCGTCGAGTGGAAGACCGAGGATTCCATTACGGTCATTCTTGTTTGGTGTCAAGTTAAAGAAGAACAGACAACAGAAGCAAGCTTCAGCATCTCTCTTCTCTTGTGTCAGTCCATCTCCAGGTCTGCACAAACAGTCTAGTTACAGTAGGCCACCTGGAAAGCTCCCTGAATAATCAATCAATCGTCTTCTTTGTTATGTTTGCCTTTTCAGTTCCTTGTTTTCTAGTTTTACCGTCTTCTTGTACCTGTGGAAGAACCAATGAGATGCAAATCAAAGTGTATGTTTTTGCTTTCACTGTTTTCTAAACTTTGAACTTCTCTTTGGAGATTTCGAAGTATATTTAAATTCATATTACTAATTAGTAGTAAGAACCTTATATTTGGAGGTCCTACTGTACATAATCGTATTCTTGTTTGAGTCTTATGAAAAACACATTAATGAAAGCATAAAAAAAAATGCAGTAAATAAACTACAACAACTCCTTCTGCCCGGTCCCTGTCATGGTTGCAACATCTTGACTTTTTCCTATACTTGCTTCATCTTTGGGATTTGATTCAGACGCAGCTACAATCTGAGGTGACGGCCTGGTACTACATTCTTTTTCAGGTGGTTTATCCAACGAAGCAGTTACAATCTGAGGTGACGGCGTGGTACTACATTCTTTTTCAGGTGGTTTATCCAACGAACTTTTATCGGTGTTGCAACTGCCAACTACTTGGTGATTCTTAGGCGTAAGACTAGGAGGAGTCTCCACTTTTGCTGTGCTTATCACTGAGTTTGTTGAGATGGTTTTATTTGCCGGAAGTGTTGTTTTAACCAAGGGGCTTGCTCTGTTTCCCTGAGTTTGCGCTTTCTGTACATCAACCAGCTTGGAAGAGGCGGTACCTGCCCCTCCCACACTTGGCTTTTGTGGCATTACAGTAGCTGCAGGAACTCCCGCCGCTCCCACACTTGGCTTTTGTGGCATTACAGTAGCTGCAGGAACTCTTTGTGTGGCGACCAACCTTGACGATGAAAAACTAGGAGGAACTGAATTATTCTGGATTGTAGATCCTTTGGAGAGAGGAGCCATAGGTGAAGGCTTATTAGAGGGAAATGAAGATATCACGTGGTTTGGGCTTCCATTAACTGCATGTCTTAAATTCAAAGGTCCAACCGCTTTAGTGTTAGCAGCGGCAGCAGCTGGAACACTCTTCACTGGGTCAGCCTTTGGTGCTGATAAAATACTTGATGGACGAGGCAAAGAGGCAGCAGAAGCAGCGGTTTTTACAGGTGCTGATATAATACCTGATGGACGAGGCAGAGAGGCTGCAGAACCGGCGGTCTTTACAGGCTCAGCCTTTGGTGCTGATACAATACCTGACGGACGAGGCAAAGAGGCTACAGCAGCGGCGGTTTTTACAGGCTCAACCTTTGGTGCTGGTATAATACCTGATGGACGAGGCAAAGAGGCTGCAGCAGCGGCGGTTTTTACAGGCTCAACCTTTGGTGCTGATATAATACCTGATGGACGAGGCAAAGTGGCTGCAGCAGCGGCGGTTGTTACAGGCTCAACCTTTGGTGCTGGTATAATACCTGATGGACGAGGCAAAGAGGCTGCAGCAGCGGCAGTTTTTACAGGCTCAGCCTTTGGTGCTGAAATAATACCTGATGAACGAGGCAAAGAGCCTGCGGAAACGGTTTTGACAGACTCAGTATTCAGTGCTGATGATATACCTGAAGAACGAGGCAAAGAGGCTGCAGAAGCTGTTTTTACGGGTTCAGCATTTGGCACCAATGCAGAAACAGTATTCTTTCCTGGTTCAATCTTTGGCACTGATACAGCGGTTGCCAGGCCAGACATACAGGCTGCAGCAGCTACTGAATTAGCTGTTACCATTAGGTCTGCTCTCGAAGTGGAATTTCCTGTTGTTTTCTTTGCACCAACTCGAGATTTTGTATTTGGAGCTGATGTTGCTGCCCGTGGCAATGCTTGAACTAGCGGCTGAGACTGTTGTTGACCTTGCAATGTACCACCACTGTTGGCACCATTTGCTTGTGCTCCTGTGTTGGTACCGGATGAAAGCATTGGAGGTATACCTAAACAAACACAGTCAAATTGACAAATCAAATTGAGAGAAGCATCGGGACTAAAACAATTTCAACTTTGGAAAAAAAAAAAAATCTAAACAAGTATAACATGGCCTAGACGAACTAATAAAATAGTACAATAAGCTGGAAAGGATCTTTTATTACTCATACCTACTGCAACTTTTTTGGAGGGTACCCGATTTCCCACAGCCAAAGATAATGCGCGATTAGCTGCCATTTGTGCTTCTGTTCGCTGTAGGCCAGATTGGGTAGAAGTGTTTGAAGTATCACACCTTCTCCTTATAGCCCCCCACCGCTGCAAAATAAGAAATTTCAGTTTGTAACCACCAACCCGATGAAAGAAATATGCTAAATAAAAAGCATCACAGATGCACATACAATCTTGTCCCCGGGAATCTTTCTAACACTACCTACAAAGTATACCTGGAATCATCAGAAATAGCTGACTAAAACAGAGAAGATTATTGCCAGCAGCAGCTGCCTTCTATGTTTTTAAAGAGATTATTAATCATATCACTTAGAGATCCGTTGCCGGGATTTGAACCCGGGAATAATGGGGGAAACCCCATATAAAGACCAAACTAGATGACAACAGATATATTTCTAAAGCAATGACCACAATTCTGCTGATACAAAGTGTAATATGGTGTAAAAGCTGAAGAGCTCGTGAAGTTTTGTTTCAAAAGGTCTGCTTAAGTTCGTCTATTCTAAGCAAACACTATCCTCGACAGAATTCAGATAATGGTGTAAAAGCAGGTAGTAATACCAAGAACAAGGCGCCAACTAAAAAAGGTGAGGAAGAGACGGTAGTATTAACAACAAAGCAAACCATCACCCCTCATGCCTAGTCACTATACACTCCAAGTCCTAAATCATACTCGTATTCTTTTTTTTGGTAGTGTATTTAGAGACCCACTTCATTTGAGGCTAAAATTCCTTTACCATAATCCTGTGACTACCAGATAGCTCTCTGCGTAATGATAAAGAAAGACCATGCATATGCCACATAGCAATAAACACAAAAGAATGCAACTACATATAAACGCTCAGGCATGCTGAAATGAGAGGATGCACAATGTACATGAAGATTATTCAAAGATATGAGGAAATGAGGAAACAATATCAGCTCAATGAAATTAAAACCTGCGATAGTTGTGAGGCTGTTCGCTCTCCTTCAAATTCTTCCTTAGCAATAAGGGACCAGCTGCCTTCACCATGTCGCTTCACAGCAGCAATCAGCTCCTCATCCTCCTCCGCTGACCATTTTTTTCTTCTCTTCCGAGGAGCCATGTTACTGGCTATCCCATTTCCATTATGACCCTCAGCTGCTTTCTGAAGAGAAACAGGAAAGGTAATATTCATCCCTCTTGACGACCAATAAGAATCTGATGGTTCTTGATCCCCCCTATGCAAGCCGTAAGGTATGTTAATGGTCAAGGGAGCCTCAACCGTTGAGTCTTCGGGAATATCAGACTCACTTGGCACATAAGAAGCAGCCATCACCTAGAAAAAAGGAGAGAAAAACAGGAAACTTAGCATTTGGATAATTACGAACTCAGAATAAGCAGACATCAATACCCAAGCATAGTAGCCACCACTTAATGATAGCTATACACTAACTGAGGTTCTGATCAGAAGAAAAACTGTGGGTGGTATATGCAAACCGCTAAATGAGGTTCCGATCATACATAGTCAACCAATATTTTGAGTATTTAACATAATAGAAATATCATGAACAATACTGACAGAGTAAAGAGTCAATGGGCCAATCTGAAACTACGTTGATAGAATACTAATACAAAAGTAAGCTCCTTGCCATCGGAAGAATCAAATGTTTGGTGGAAGATAATACTAAACTTTTCTACTACACCCCATGAGATTATCACATAAGAAACCAAAAATCCCAACTAAAGGAAAACGCAATCATAATCTGCTAGTTCTCTCATAACTAGGGATATCAAGTCAATAAATCTCAATAAAGAATCCACTAGACCATTACTGAATATCTAAACAACTATCTATAGAATCACCTACATGAATCTAGAAAATAACGTCTAAAAGAGAAGACGAATGCATGGCAAATAGATACACAGCAGGAACTCAAATATCTGTCAGGAGAAAATGTTACAGAGAAACAGGACTTATGAAGTAAAACTAAAGAGAACCATAACTTCTCAGGAAACTGAACAAATACTTCAAGAAAGAAGAATCTAAGAAAATTTCTCAGAGATTTCCTTCTTACTTTCACATGCGCAACAGCTTCTGTTACTACATCAACACTGACTGCAGGGGAAGCTTCTAAATCACACTCCATATCACTATCATCATCCTGCACAGGCAAGTTCGCTAAAATTTTCAAAATTACGTCTTGTAATGCACAAGTATCACATGATACATATATTCATTCCACCTTAGACCTAAATGCTTTTCACCAAGAATTTTCAATATCAACCGACAAATTAAATCAAACAAGTAGAAATTTTCACTCTTAGACTGTCAATAAAAGGTACACAACTATCTTCTCCTACGTAACAATCACAAACTAAACATAAGTTTGAGTACATTGTATAACATTACAAGGTCCTGTCTTCCACCCATACAGCCAAACAGAACCAACATCCCAAGAAACCGTAACAATAAACCCTAAGAAAAAAAGAATCAAATATTTTAATTGGAAATAAAACCTGATTCCAAAAATTGAATTTCTAACAAAATCAATGTACATATGTATATCATCAGACAAGTCGATAGACAGACTATACAATCATCATAAGAACAATTTCATTGAATCAAATGCGAACGAAAAGAGATTAAACAAACCAGAAGTTGAGCATTATTTTCCACTGGGAGAAGAGAATCTCGATAAGCAAGATGCCGCCAAAGCAACTGATATTCTCTAGCATTAGTAATTCCAGTAGTTGTCTTCTTCACTAACTCATTCCAATCCATCTTTGGTTCAGCATAATACGCCATTTCTTGTAACAACTTGAGTATCGTCATAGTATCATATCTACAAAAAAAATAGCAAAATCACACACCGAATCATTCAATTGACGGCGGAAGAACTAATAAGAGATTTCGAAAGAGACCTTTGTAAAATAGTGGCGATGTCTGCTTCACTGATGAACTCTTTCCTCTTCTTCTTATTACTATTATCAACCATTTTTGTTCGTAAATTTGTAACAGCAAATCACATGTTACGATTACGACGAAGATGGTAATCGATTTCTTCAGTAACAAACCCTAATTTAGGATTTTGAGATTGAGAGAAAGACACTATGAATGTCTTAGGGCTAGGAGAAGTGGCTACAATTGTTACCGGAGATGGAGAAGGTGGTTGATTCGATGATCGGAGAGAGGAGGAGATAGTGGAAGCGCGTGGAGAACACGCGTGCGGTTTTTTTTTGTGAAGTGGGAAAAAAAAAAGCGACGGAGGAGGAGAACGGTTGCAGTCAGGCTCGCCGCTTGACTAGAGAGATATTAAAAATCTACGATGTTTCCAATGACTGATTTGCCCTTCCGAAGAAATTTCATTTTACGGCTTTTTTTTTGTTTTTAATAATACTTTATGTTATAAAAGAGTATTTAATTTTATGGTGGATATATAAATAAATAAGGAAAAAAAAATTATACCCGCAAAAATTTGGGATACTGAATAAAGAAAGAAAATGAAAGGCGAGAGAATTACTCGTATTATAGAGTTATGATGTTGTCTTTACAAAGAACGAAATCGTTCTTATTTATAGAAGTGAAAAAGTAAGTTACTATGCTGCATAGTGACGGTGGGCTCCACACAAAATAATATAAAAACATATGAATCAATTGTTGCGGCGTCGGCGCCTCCTTCTTTTACTTTATTTTCGTAACACTTTATGATTTTTATACGGTTTGAATGTTTGATTGTTCAAATTGTTAATATTTTTTTCTCTTTTCAAACTCAAATTTACTTTGTTTTTTTTTTTTTTTGGTAGAATCAAATTTACTTTGTTTAACTTTTTTTTTTTTTTTCTTTGGTCAACATTTACTTTGTTTAACTAAAGGGTCTTAAAAGACATATATTTTTGTTTTTTTTTTTTTCTAAATTTTGTTTGGTAAATAATAGATATTACAACCGAACCAATAAAAAACTCCACAGAAACAAATTATTATATAAGTAAAATTATAAATCATATACTTAAAATGAAATAAAAAAAAAAAGTGAATTTGACAATGCTTTGTGACATTAGTCATATTGATATTAATGGTTGTAGTGGTGGTGGTGACTCCAACAATTTTTGCAGGGATGGTACGCATTTTATCCAATGGGTACATTGGTGATAATCTTGTACTAAACTCTTAGCACCACATGCAATTAATTTATGCAAAAGTTTTAGTGTTATTGCCTCGATTCTATGGGCATTTAAGCATAATCTTATTATGGTCTAGACAACTCGACGTGTAAGTCCACTTATCGAATATCGCCTAAGAGCATACACAAAGGAAAAACTGTCTATGTGTTCTTATGATTAAAAAAATTGGAAAAATGGTGAACAGTAGTAGAACAGTTTTAACAGATCATGCATTTTGTTTTTCCTGAAAAACAGTTTTTATAATTTTAAGAACTAATATTCGACCATGCGTGTAGAGTACTCTACTTACCGAATGTAATGTAAAACTTTGCCAGCACTCTCCCGCTAATACACTTTTTCGTAGTTTAAAATAATAATAAATGAAAAAATTAAAGATTTTCCTATTAGAAAAAAGTTAGCTAATGCGTAACATTCCACGTTCGATATTTATCCACCATTAGTCTGTAATAAACAAAATGACCTTTTTGTTTTTAAATTTGGATATACTCATTTGCTTCATGGTTCAATTATTTGCATAAATCATTATCATGCGAAGATACGAGTTAGGTTAAGTACGGTATAACAAAACAAGTTATCCCTTTGTGTATGCTTTAAGGCTATGTTCAATGTTGTTTGGTAACACAAGCACATTATCTGATGTGAACTGCTTCAAAGGCTGACCAAAGACTGTTGTATCCTCCAACTCTCAAAGAAAATTCTAAATATTTTCAGATGATCGGATCCCACATCTCAATAAAACTATTTAAGTTCACCCACTTGAAAATTTGAAATTCAGCATTACTGTATTTTCATTCACACGTGAAAGGAATCACATGTGAAAGGAAGTGATGGTTGTCTTGCAACCATTAATTAAGAAGGCAAAAAGCATGAAAATTAGACTATGCAGACTCCACACAAACAAAGACTCTGGGAACAAAACAATGAAAGTAGCTGAAAGACACTTTGAGTAATTTGTACGAGTATGATCCGAGGAATCTACAATCAATCCAATATACTAACTCGAAACAAGTGCTATCTAGAAAAACTTATATAATCATACAATCGCGCAAATAACATTAACTAGGCTCACAACACATATTTACAAATTTAAATACTTTGTAAAGTAAAATTGTGATATTTGGGGCTTTCTTTTTGCGCGTGACCTACATGCGCCTTCCCCTTTTCTCTCCCAAACCCAGACCAAGTTTCTTCAGCTGCCGCCGCTTTTTTGGAGGCTATCTCCTTCTCCAGCCAATTGTCGGCGTTGTGAGGTAGCCTCCTTCTCCTTTTAGAGTTTCACAGTGGTCTTGGCAGGTACAAGGAAGCAACATGAGTGGGCAAGATCTCCTTTCCGACGACGATGGCTTCTCCTCTGATCGATGCAGATCTCGCTCCGTCTTCCGGCGGCGAGAGGCTCCACGGCGAGACTTGGTTTGAAGACGCCGGGATTTCACGGGAATTCCCTCTCACGGCTTGACCGTCGGATGCAGTGGTGGCGTCTGTCACGAAAGTCGTCGGAGGCTGGTGGCCTTGTCGTTTAGTCTGGGCGGATCTCGGTACTGTGGATATGTTCAGCCACAAGAGCCTGTATCGCCGTGAAAGCGGATTCCACCAGACCGGATCGTGGTGCTTCTTGCTCGGGGAAGCTTGTTTCCTCGCTAGGTGAGGAGTAGACAACGGAGAGCCGGTTTGTCGGAGACTCATCATGTCGGGAAGCTTGTAGTGGGCTGGTGGTTCGCCGGAAAAGGTTCGGAGACGGGAACCGAATGCTCCCGTTGAAGATACTAATCCGGTGACGCCACCGCAAAACCGTGAGCTTTGTATTCGCCGGCATTCATGGTGTGGTCCTCCGCTCGCCGGTCGTTTTGCCAGGATCCGATCAAACTTCTCCGGCAAGACAATTTTTCAGATTATACCCCATTTTGTAACTGTTGCAACTTTGTATTGAGTCAAGGCCTTGCACACTAGTAAGTGTGTTGGTCCATCTTTTTATTAATATAATTATGGTTTAAAAAAAAAATTTCAAAAAAATAAATAAAAAAATCTGATACTTATATATTATTTGAATTTTCTGCAAATCTCGGAAATTGGTAAAGATATGTGGGATCAACCAAACAAGTCATATTATATTGGGAAAAAAACTAATATGACCCATATAAAGTGTTTAATTGCTAGAATAACTCTAAACATTTGAGGGTTATTTGAGTTTTTTTAATGCCTAAAATATCCTTGTATTCCTTTGTTANTTGTTAAAAAAAAAATATTACAAAAATGCCATTAATTTTTTTTTCCAGCGTGGCATTTTATTACGAAAATACCATCGGCGGATTTTTGGTTGAT
>OVAQ01000270.1:0-39142 GCA_900406345.1 Erysimum cheiri | reverse complement strand
ATTGTCTTTGCTCATCTGGGAGTAAGGGAGAGCTTTTGACATTCCTCTTCGTTAGAGAGTTTGGTTATAGACTTTGTTTACAATTTAGCTTTGTTGATCGTAACTTCTATGTAATATCTTAAAATGATGTGGACTCATCCACCTCAGTACTAGTTGTATTGGGTTTTAATGAAATAAAAGAAACACGAAAAAACAAAAAATGTTGGCCCAAGCCCATATAATATATTTCATATCAACAAAAGCGATATGAGGGAAACAAAGAGATCCTACCGTTAAATCACCATGAAAAAAACTTGCGCGAGATCAAACTTGAAGAACAACGATCTCTCAGAGAGATGGAGAGAAACTGAGAGCGTAAATTTAAATTTAGGGGTCGTTGTAGTGAAGAAGAGCAAGCTAAATTGTTAATGGCCAAAACGCTCTGTCCCAACAAAAGTAAAAACGGCACGCAGTTTGTGTCTATTTGAAATTTTAAAAACTTATGGGGTCATCTAATACAAATACACAGCTCACTTATCAAATGAATGAACGGCGTAATAAAGGTCTGTGAAGAGATCATTTCACTTACTATCTAGTCTAGTTGAATTTCGTTTGTGTTGTCCAGATTCCATACACAGCTAACTAATCAAATGGATGAACTATTTAATTGATGGCGTAATAAATGAATTAGGAGATTTTTTAACTTAAAAATCAAAGGAAATCAATGATAACTACTAACTAGGCTTTTGAGTTTTGACCCAAAAAAAGAAAAATCAATTAGAAGATGGCCCAAGCCCATACAATATATTTGCATATCAACAAAACGATCAGGCAACGTGTCAAGGCCTACGCGGCTGCGCTTGCCACGTCTCCGCTGTGTAACCTCCTCCTCCGATTCGTTTTCCCTAGCTAAAACCGATGTTGTCATCTCTTCTCGGTATCACCGAAGAATGGCCGCCGCAACTAGCATTAGGAAGCTCCCATCTCTCTCCGGCCTCCATCACCGGCGTAATCCACTGGAAGAAAATCCCTTCTTCCACCCCACCAATGGCTTCTACATAAATCCTTGTGACGTCATCCTCGCCCAGGTCGCCTACGACCTCTCCGCCGAATCCCAATCACGCGTGGCCTACCACAGGGCTGGACCTCGCCGGGAGATCATGTACGAGCCATCGGATGTGAAGGCGGCGATCGTGACGTGCGGAGGGTTGTGCCCTGGCATGAACACAGTCATAAGAGAACTCGTGGTGGGTTTATGGGAGCTATACGGTGTCAGAGAGATTTATGGCATACCAGCTGGTTACAGAGGCTTTTATTCCATGGAAGCCGTCAAGTTGAATCCCAAGCTGGTTCATGATTGGCACAAGAAGGGTGGCACTGTCCTCGCCACTTCCCGAGGTGGCTTCCATCTCCAAAAGATCGTCGATGCCATCCAACTCAACGGTTACAACCAGGTCTTGTTATGTTAGCGTGTTTGGTTGTTCTACAACACTTGAACATGTCTAGGCAAGCTGAGTTTGAACCAAATGCCTTGTTTGTTGTCCAATGCCTCGTCAGGTGTATATTATAGGAGGAGACGGCACAATGCGTGGGGCTGTCGAGATCTTCAAGGAAATCAGCCTCAGGAAACTGGAGGTGGGAATCACAGGTATTCCGAAAACAGTGGACAATGATGTCGGCATCATTGATAGATCATTTGGGTTTCAAACGGCTGTAGAGATGGCTCAGGAAGCTATATATGCTGCTCACGTGGAGGCCGAGAGCGCAGTCAATGGAATTGGACTAGTGAAGCTGATGGGCAGAAGTACTGGCCACATTGCTCTACATGCCACACTTAGCAGCCGTGATGTAGACTGCTGTTTGATCCCGGAGATGGACTTCTACCTTGAAGGCAAAGGAGGGCTGTTTGAGTTTCTGGAGCAAAGACTAAAAGAACGTGGACATGTTGTGCTTGTTGTGGCTGAAGGGGCAGGCCAAGAGATGATCCCAAGAAATGAATCTCAGAAACAAGAGAGGGACGAATCTGGCAACGCAGTTTTCTTGGATGTGGGAGTCTGGTTCAAGTCAGTGCTCAAGGAATGGTGGGGGCGAGAGCATCCGGACAAGCTGTTCACCGTCAAGTATATCGATCCGACTTACATGATAAGAGCTGTACCTGCAAATGCCACGGATAACTTGTATTGTACACTCTTGGCCCACTCGGCTATCCATGGAGTCATGGCTGGTTACACAGGGTTCGTGTCTGGCCCGATCAATGGGAACTATGCCTATATCCCCCTAGAGGAGGTGGCACAGACTAAGAATGAAGTGAACACGAGTGACCATAAATGGGCGTGGGTGCGCTCAGTCACAAACCAGCCTGATTTTGGAACGAATATTAAGGGGCAATCACCGTGAGATCCCTGGGAAGATTAGAGTGAGAGCATGAAGGGAAAATCTTGTAAGCAAATAATAATCTCATGTATATGATCAGACAATGCAACTCTCAAGGCAATCTTAGTTTGCTTGATCCAGCGGTATCTATATGTATGTCTTTATATTAATAACAGTAATCGTCAACAAGGGAACAATGCTTGATTTCTAGGAAAAACGTTAAGACAAAGATAAGATCCTCTCTATTTTTTATCCTAATAACTATTAAGAACAGTACTACGTATTAATCCATGGCTCATGCTTGTTGCAGAATCATTTCCTTAAGCATATAAGAGAGAGTGGTTGAGCAGGAGCTTGAGCTCTGCACTGTATTAATACAGATTGTGCCACTGGGTTTACATTAACATATACAATCATCATCAATTCTTTGTAGAAAGAAAGATAAAAGAACCAGAAATCTGAAACTGAATTTCTGTGGCCCAAGACATTTAGTCCACTACCTGTCTCTACTTATATGATGCTTATGCTCTGACCATGTTCCTATCCGCACAATCACACCTGCAGTTTATAATACAATTCTGAAAACCAAAAGAGTACAAAAGACGAAAAAGATGAAGCAAAAGGATGATTAATTTACCATAAAACTGGTGTGTATAAAGGTTGATATGCGGGAATAGGAAGGAGGGGAGAGAGAGAGATGTGAAAGTGATAAGATCAAATTAACATAAAGTGTTGGTGAAACTATCCCAAAAGAGAGGGAGAGGGAGAGAGAGAGAGTTGAGTGACAACAAGGGTCCCGGCCTCGTCACTCAGTTTCCAAATGGTGTCTGATATGTATTTCCTTCATACTTGTTTTGTTTTGAAAATGAAAACCAGAAAAGTTGGCTCACAAATATATCTGTATATGCGTTATGCAGCATATCTAGTAGCTATAAGTTGGAGTCAGTGACTCTATGGTCGGTCTCCTTCGGAGATAAAGGTGAAAATGAAGAGAACATAAAATATAAGATTGTGTGGTATTAAAGTGTTGAGATTGGGTAAGTATATCAAGAACGTATCCACAACCAAAACAAAAAAGCCAGACACAAGTGACCTTCATGCATTCCATCTTTTGCATAAGGAAAACAACTTCTCACCAAACAGAATTAAAGTGAGAAACAAACGTGGGTCTTCCACCTTTCCCTAATATCGTTAATTACAAGCTGAGTTTATTAACTCAAAAGAGATGTTAATTGGTTGCAGAACATTTACCTTCTTTCTTCTTTATATTATCTGTCATGGATCCCTAGACCATACCTTTCTTCTGATGGAATTGGTCTGCCTTGAGGAGAGAATTGTAAGTCAGTAATGGTCAAATCCAATGCACTCCATTTGCATTGGCCTACTCTCTACTCTCCACACTATTTGTGATGACTATCTATCTATCTACTCCTGTTAAGACCCACAACTAGAATGACCAGGCTCAGGCTCATATCAAATTTCAGGGTTCTTACAAGACAATGGGCCTGGGCTTAGAGCTCTATTTGCTTGCTGCTGCCATTGGAAGACAAAGAGGAAACAACATACCAATGCCCTGGAATGGGATGTAGACATTAGAGAAGAAGAAGAGTTGCTCAAATCTCGTGTTCAAAATAAGTCAGTCACCAAACAGATCGTCGTTATCATCTTCTTCACCAAGCCCTGCGCATTCAGTTTCTTCTTTATCTTTCGCTGCTGGTTCACTCACAGAAGCCCATGACTTACCAACGGCCTTGGCAAGTGAGTCACCACCGTAAAGATCATCGTATATCCCTCTTTTAGGACCCGCTTTTAACATATTCATTGCTTCGTGGAGTCGATCTGTCACACCTCTGGTTCCTGTGAAAGATTTATCTTCCTTCCCTTTGCCTTTGGGTATCAGTGTCACTTGCACCAGTGACTCATACTTCCCAACGAGGCTTCCTTCTTTGACATTTATAGGACCAGGCTCTGTTTCCACGTCTGCTCCATCTGACATGCCAACAATCTCAGCCAGCTCCCCTCCTAGTTGATCCCTGAAGCTGACTCTAACTTTCTTCATCCTCTTAGCCACCCCTGCTTCTGATCCGGTGTTCTCTTTCCTTTTGCCTAGCATACAACCCGATTCTCCATTACTTAAACCATAGCGATTTAGCAAAGTATTGTATGCAACAACAGCTTCCTCATCAGAAGCATCAGGAGGCGGGGGGAGCTTAATTTCAGCTGGAGGTGGAGGGCGAGAAAAGAGAGCCTCACTGTTCTTTCTGAGAAGGTAGATTCTTGTGGATGCAGCAAATCGTAAAGATTGACCCACTTCAAGCTCTACAGGAGTATCTTTCGTCAATCGCTCATTTGCAACAAACGTACCATGAGCTGATCCCAAGTCGATCACAAAGATGCTGCAAGAATAAGGAAAAAAACAAAACAAAAACTCCTTTCAACAGTGTCCAAAGCAAGCCCCTCAATCCTAAGTAATTGAGTCCTAAGAAATACGATGACAAACCTGCCATTCTTGTGGGGAACAACGGCGGCATGTTGGCGGGAAACAGACTGATGATCGAGCACAAAATCACAAGTCTGATGTTGTCTCCCGAAGATATGTCTCCGTCTATCTAGATGAATCCGATCAAGGATCTGGCCGTCTTTCACAACTTCCAGAGAGTAAACACCGGCACGAGGCTCAATCGCCCAATCAGGGGGATGCCAGCTTGATTGACCCGCTCCAACCTGAGTTTGCCCCGCCAATGGCGCCGCCGCCTCCGGAGACAAATGTTGAACCACTGGCTTCGCTGGAGGAGGTTTTGCTGATACAGAGAAGGGTTCAGAAGTTTGGGACTTCTTAAACCTGTCAAGACCAGATCTTCCATACATTCTCGAATCTAAAAGCAAGCTCTCGTTTACCTCCGAATTCACATGATCCCCCAAATTAAATTACAAGGATCATGTACTAGTCAGACTAGGGTTTCTCTTTCTCCTCCTGTCCCAAAGATCGATCTACTCAGAACATATATTTACAACTTCAGTCCCTACATTTTTGTCTTTTACCAAGCATACCCGCTATGATTTTTTTGGTTCAGTGGTGAATTTCACATCCTCACTCACTACATTCCTACTACATAAGATTGCACTCGTAATAGTAATACTACTACAGTAGTTGGATTCAATCTAATAGAAGACCTCAACTTCAAATGTATTCATGGACTTCTAAACGAGTTGGTCAATTATATGTCGCCACAACACCATCAACAAGAATCTCAAATTCATATAAATGATAGACGATCAGAGGCTTCAGAACCAAGAAAACAAATACAATGTTATCAGAAGAATCAGATTACGGCAGGGATATTCCCCCTTACCAGGGGCCTTTAATGCTTGTTTGGTTACCGACTTTCTAGTTCAATCCGTTCAACAAAATAATTGCTTATTTATTTGTTTCTTATTTCCTTCTCCTTTATGCCACTCTTCACTTCTTTGTCTGCAATGCTATTGAAGTGAATGCAAACAAAATAGTCATGTTTCTGGCAGCAGATGTTTAACAAGTTCCATTGATGTCTTTCAAAGGGTTCAGAGTTTTATCCTTGTACAAACAAATGATGAGTGTTCATGACGTAAAATCCACCTTCATCTTCCACTTTCAGTTTGACGGCTCCACAACTGGTGGTATGCAATCCACTTTATAACGAAGAGTCTTTCACAGAGGAAAAAAAAAAACCAATGAAAAGATCCACATAGCAGTCAAAAAATAAGCTAAAAAGAAACACTGATTCAATTTGTTTGCCAAAATCTCTCACCTTTTTGAAGAAAGTTGAATATGAATTATCCCAAACAAGCTTGTAGTTTCCAGCCATTAGCGTAGAGAAGTTGCCCTGCAGGAACAACCACAATGGATCCCCAAAACGCTTACCTTAAACAACACAGCTATGCAACAATAACAACAATAAAGAAATATCCCATGAGCTTCCCCACGTATGCACATGGGCACTCACCTGGTCAGCTTCATACCGACGGTAAGGTAGTATCAGCTGTAATAACAAAAATTCATGATCATCCCTCTTACTACTAATAGAATGGATATCTTAAAGAGTGAGATTATATATACACTATTAGCTAGTAAAGTTTAACGACAGTTTGAAAACTAATGAGCAGACTCACAGTCTTTTCCCCTGAAGCACTTATGTACTCCACGCTGAATCCGATATCCTGGGAAATAACAATAGAAATATAAACAGAGGACGAACCACAAAAGGTGAGAATCTGTCAAGAAACAACAATTCTAGTCTTTCACATGAAAGATCCATTACAGAACAAGATATGCCGTAAATTTTTTAAGTGTGAAAACAAAGATAGCCAGAGTCTTGCGAAAACAGCAACAGATACAACTTTAAATCTGAAATACGGCTGATAAAAGACAATTTTCGATGTTCTCAACATGTAATCTAAAGACCAAAAAACAAAAACAAATTGTCATGAATCCTTGAACAATTACTGTAGCTCATAAGAGAACAAGCTAATAGACCCCTATGCTTTAAAAAAAAAAAAAATCTTAAAAGGTAAGCAAAACTAAGCAAGAAAAGCAATCAAATAATTCAAGGTTACATAATGGGGAAACGATCGAGGGATCAAAATGAATACCATGCTTATCTTGCCTTGCATCAAGGAGAAATCCCAAGCAATATATGAATTTTCGGATTCCACCATCAGTGAGACCTAGAGAAACAACAAGAACAAACATCAATCAGGGATATAAATGTACTCTAGATATATTTAAGCCAGACTCAAACGCAAGTGCTTATACTATGCTTTGATTTTATTTTATTTTGCCACCAGAAAAATGCGAATGCCACACACACTACTGTCATTAACATCAGTTTTCACTTTTTCTAACACGACAATTTCAGATGGAACTAGTGTAAAGAGTCCTTGAATGGAAAAACTTTCAGTTTCATTTAAAAAAAAAACAAAAACATCTGAGGAGAACATATTACCTCATAGGTTCTCCCAGCTTGGACGATCATCTCCTTGTACTCCTCATTATCCCTAAGAAGTACAAACTCTTAGAGCTAGAAATCGTAAACTGAAGTGAGAATTTTGTGTATGATGGAAACTAACCTTGAGCCCAATATGCCAGCTGCATCTGCTGAAATGAAGAAGGGGGAATTGGCGAATACATCGCTGGAAAAGCACAAAGTAAAACGTTAATGTTCTTCTATAGTGAGAAATGCCTAAAGATGTCTAACCTATGACATGTTGGAACCTTGGATATAATCTTAATTAAAACCGAAATAATACTGAAAAATTAACACAAAACTAAATAATTAGATAAAATGTGTAGTAACTACATCATACTGTATTAGACTTATAACTAAAGCTTAATAGGCATGCCTTCGCATACTAGCAACAATCTTAACAGATCAAAAACGGATTAGGAGACTAGGGAGACTACTAAAAGAAAACAATGGAGAACAAATCCAAAAATAGACATCAATGTAATTGTTCTGCAGAAAACAAAAAAAATTAAGTGAAGGTTTCCCCGATGTTGTGTTATCCAGTACATCATTACCAACCTATAATAAGAAGACCATATAGCAAACAAGTGACCAAGACCCTAGAAAGAAAGATG
Source organism: Erysimum cheiri (assembly GCA_900406345.1). Lineage (NCBI taxonomy): Eukaryota > Viridiplantae > Streptophyta > Magnoliopsida > Brassicales > Brassicaceae > Erysimum > Erysimum cheiri. The sequence goes on along the minus strand of OVAQ01000270.1, from coordinate 31,173 downwards.
GTACCTGATAAATGAGACAAATCTTTCAAACTCAGATGTGTAGACTATAGCAGCTTCAGACAGGAGATTCATTTGGTCTCTATTCCTGCTCATTGACATATAATAAAATTTCACTACTCTAAATGGGAAAGTTCATTGAGCATTTCAAGATCGAAGATAATTTGACTTGTGTTACTTTATATTTATTGACTTGTGTCAATTTAAAGCAATCTACATTACAACAATAAACCAAAAGGATATTATCCAACTATCTTACAGTTTGAAGGTATCATATCTTTCCCACAGAAGTGTTAGGAAAACCCGGATTGCCATCACCATTTTTGTGAGACTGTATAGAGAAGGTCCATAACGTTCTCGTTGTTCTTCCATTGGCCTTTACACAAGAACATTATTTCTGTCAGTTAAACTTTCTTATGCAAGTGCAACCAGAATTTTCTGCCACCATAGGCAAACACTCATTGACTTCTATAAATGAGACCATGGTACATACCCATCGTCATCATTTATTTGTCGAATAAAATCCAACAACACCTACAAGGTATAAAAGGAGAAGAATCAACAACTAAATCTCTATGCATGAGTATGCAAGATGATTGGCGGATAAGAAAAAGAAAATTAACCATAAAGCTACAAACGATTGAAGAGAGCGGATGAAAAATTATTGTCAGAAAGAGAAGAGATGGGGTACGCCTACCTGCGGAACCCCTACCAAATATTTCACCAGGGTTTTGTAGACACCAGTCGCAGAGCCTAGCTGAGCCAACTGTCTCCTCCTAAATAAAAGTGAATGAATGCTAATAATCCAGACTCTCTGGAAGCTACCCACAAACAAGCATCAAATAAATAAATCAGAAAAACGCAGGCTTACCTCTCCATCTGCTGCTTCCAGAGAAGAGCATATCTGTCGCGTATGCTCCCTCCAGAGCTAACCAACGCATCAACCTCGGCCTGTTTATTCCTCTCCGACCTCTCCTTCTGCTGTCTGATGAGCGTTCCCCGGAAATCTTGAGGCATGTATGTCATAACTGCAGAAAAATTCATAATACACCCGTGAGGCCCGGTTTTATATATATATGTGTGTATAACATGTCACTGTCTGCGTAGAATTAACCAGTGCTGAAGACGCGCTCGGAATTCTTGGTCTGGAAGGAAACCATAGCAGTGAATGCGTTATCAAAATGGTGCTTGAGATTTCGCAAAATAGAAGCGAATTCAGCATCTTCGGATGTGGAAGGTTCCCGAAGCTGCGCGCAAAAACAAACAAAGGAGAAGTCAAGTCACCAGAAGGAGGCTAAGTAGGACACAAAAAAAACGAAACTAAAGATTCACCTGAACAGGCCAGCGAGATGGTTGCAGAAGAAAGAGTATCTCCTCCATCTGCTCCCGATTTTTCCACATATTCTCATCAATTTTGTGAGGGGGCTGCCGGTTTGCTTCGTCAATCAGGAGATTTTCCCCTGCGAGGACCATAACATTTTTATGAGCAAATTCAAGAGCATGAAAACTTCAGAAACGGGAAATTGGTGATACTATCGGATCGGAACCTTGTGAAGGGGAAGATTGGAGGGTTAGTAGCTGAGTAAGAGAAGCGATTTCAGAAGAAAGCCGAGAAACGTCGTCGGAAAGAGGAGGGAACGGATATTTGTTGTAGTAGGAAGCGAGAAAAACCCTGGTGATAGGCACGAGGCCTTCCGTCGATGCCATTTTCAAATTCTTTGCGCGATCTACTCACTCACACACACACACGCAGCTCCATGCCAATTCTCTCTCTCTCTCTCTCTCTCTCTGCCGGCGAAGAGAAGGACTAATTGAAAATGAACGATGAACAGGTGGACGACGCGTAGGAGGCATATTCGCTCTTCCGGCATATTTCTTAAAACTTTGGACCCAAAAGGGCTTATATGAAGCCCACTAGGCCTTTAGTTAAGCCCCCTGGGCCTTTATTTACTTAAAAAGGAAAGAGGGCTATCGTCGTCTATGTTTAATGTTTATGATGATAAATCGAAGAGTGCACAGGAAATCTGAGAATCCAGTGTGATGTATGTTGGTGGGAGAAAGAAAACAGTTAAATGGAGCAAGAAGTACAATGGCATGACTTGGGTACAAAGGCGCAAACGCCAAAGGGCTTGTTGGGAAGTTGGCAATTGATTCCGAAACAGCAAGGCATGGTGGCACAGTTGGTGGAGGAGCAGCATTTGCACTCCAAGCACAGCTCCAACGGAGTCATCAGCTTTCTCCTCCATACTCTGTGCTCCGTTCCCACCTCCACTGGCCACATTTCTTCTCCATTTATCCCCGCCCCGTCTCCTGCACATGACCCCCAGATGAGATCTGATCCACCACTACTTGTTTTTTCTTATGACAAAAGAAACAATATACATATAATAATTCACCTTGGCCATGAGTTGTAACCAAAATCGTCGCAAGCAAACCTAACAGAATCGCACTATGTACGCTAAACTCCATACTTCTCCCCCAGTCGGCTGAAAGATTAGGCGATACCAAGATCTGTGTGGTGGATAAAAAGGGAGAGAGGGTTTAGTGGGTCACTCCTCCATATCCTTTCAAGTCCAATCATACACAGCGAAGGCAACATCTATTTCCAATCATGATTCCAATAACATGTGTATTAATAGCGTCATAGGTCAACTGTTCATCACTATGCTATCTTCTCTTTTTTTTTTTTGGACAAATGCTATCTTCTCTTCACTAGTACTTAACCTTCATCGCCAGGGAATGTTAGAAAACCATTACTGCTTACACAAAAAATTTCACCTTGCAGTGAATAAGTGTCTACTACTACAAGCACACTATATTAGAGTGCGGGTTAAAGAAGGAAGAACCACGCTCAATCATAATCATACAAGACTCTAGACAGATCAACACAGTAAAGTGGCAATAAATAACAGCAGCAACAACAAACAAAAACAACCAGACGTTTGGCTCTAAGAGAAATTACGCAAAGGGAACACAGCGAAACCGATTATGTACACTTGACACTAATCACCGAACTCTGCATGCTGCAGGTCCACCCGGTGAACAATTTGGATTTGGTGACCTGCAAATCGCACCAGGACCAACGTTCTTTGCAAACCTCTGGTGCATTCTGTAATCAGGCACCCCTCCCATTGCAAATGCAGCTCCAGCCGCAGTTGTTGCACCAGAGATCAGGGCATCGCCTGTACACTGCAAAGGTTCCAAAGTCTCAACCACATCGCTCATTAGTGGCCTAGCTTTCGGGTTCTGGCTAAGACAATAATACGCCAAGCTGCATGCCTTCTGAGCTGCCCTAACAGAGTATTGGTTCTCCAGTCTTGGGTCAATTATTTGCAGCAGTTTTCTTTTATCATTCAGCTTTGGCCGAGCCCAATCAACCAGGTTCTGCTCTTTGCTAGGTTTTGTCTTGTCCACTGATTTTCTTCCTGTCAACATCTCCAGAAGAACAACTCCAAAGCTGTACACATCACTTCTGGCCGTCAGGTGTCCTAGTTCATCAGTAATTGAGTCAAGTTAGTGTGTATTTGTGTAATGGTTTAAGCACTTATTGTCATGTAAAAAGATAGACTATGTTGCTCAAAATAATGTTGTGGAATACAAGTGTGTATAGATGCAAGGTTCAACATCTCAACAGCAACAGTCCTATATGTGAAATAATAGCAAACTACGAAAGCAGAGAGGTAGAGGTAGCAGACAGGGCAGTGGCACTGACTTGCAGCAGAAATAGAAATCCACATTCAGTTAACAACTTGAGCAATTTAGACGGTAGGGGCTATGAAAAGAGTTGATCATTGCTCCCATCAGAAAGAGAGTGAAAATAAGACATTGCAGGAAGCCAGGAACTACTATGTCAAGATCCCGTATGCATCTAAGAAAATAAGTTGAAGGGATACATCTCGCTAAGTATGCATGTCATACCGGTCATCACATATTCCGGGGCAGCATAGCCATAAGTACCCATTACTCGAGTTGATACATGGGTTTCATCACCCTGGGGGCCGGCTTTAGCTAAGCCAAAATCTGAAAGCTTGGCTGTGTAGTCCTGCAGGTTCAGCCCAAGGAAGGATATATTAGTTGTGGAAAGGTATTCCCAACATTATTTGGAGGAAGTTTTGCAGGGCTGAAAGAAAAAGAATAACTAGTTACCGAGTCAAGCAGTATATTAGAAGTCTTGAAATCCCTATATATAACCGGTCTTTCAGCATTGTGGAGGAAAGCAAGCCCTTTCGCAGCTCCAAGAGCAATCATCATCCTTCTAGACCAAGATAGCGGAGCTGTGGTTTCTGAAGAGAAGCCAAGGGGTGATGACCAGAGTGAAAAGGAAAACAAAAATGTAGGAATCAACAGAGACTTGTGATAATAGAAAGGATGTGGGGATTACTTCGAAAGAGGTGATTCTCAAGGCTGCCTCGCAGCATGAACTCGTAGACAAGCAATCGGTGATCGTCCTCGCAGCAGTAACCAATAAGCTTGACGAGGTTGGGATGACGGAGCTGGCCGAGGAAGTTGACCTCGGTAAGCCATTCACGGTGGCCCTGGAGGCCCTCCTTGTTGAGGACCTTGACGGCAACAGGGAGAGACTTGAGGCCGACGCGGAGATTGTCATCAATGTAGCCCTTGTAGACAGTGCCAAAGCCGCCTTCTCCGAGTATATAGTCTGGGCGGAAGCTCTTGGTGATGGTTTCAAGCTCGAACAAAGTGAAGGGGATGACTTGGGAATACGAAAGAGGAGTCCGAGAGTCGTCCCGGAAGCGGGGAGTGGATGGATCGCTCAGATCTGAGACGGAGCGGGAGTGCTTCTTCTGGAGCTGTTGGGCTGAAAGATGAACCAAAGAGAAGAGAGATCAGAATAAAAGGGGTGGCGAGAGAGAGAGAGAGAGAGAGAGGAGATGAGAGAGACCTTGAGCTTGAGGAGTGAAGACGGCAGCCTCGTCTCTAGTACCGCAGTTGCCCATTGTCAGCAGGTACAAGGCAGTGGAAAGGATCTCATTCTCAATCTCAAAGCTGAGCACCACCAAACCGATTTACGATTTCAAACCCTAATTGCAATCTGAGAAGACAACGAAGCTCTCTCTTCACCGCACCACTGGGATGGGACTGGGACTGGGACTGGGAGTCTCTGCCTTTACAGTTTACAGGCAACCAAGTTGACAGTTCCACTCCATGTTGCCGGAACCAATTGGGCTTTACAATTCTTTTTTAGATGGCGAGGCCTTCTTAGTGGGCCTTTCTAGATACTAGGCCTATTATATCCTTTTCAGAAATAAAGAAAAACATATCCACCACATTTGAGCCTTGGAGATTGCTGGGTGGTGTGCGAGGGAGAGACAACGTTGAAGCCACAGTTAACGGTGAGGAAGCGCCTCAACATACTAAAATCGAAGACTCTGGCCTACGCCACTAGCACCAGTTCCTTAACAACGTACAACATCCGAGGATCATACTCCCGGAGATGTTCCGCCTCGTCGCCCACTCTTCTCTCCAATCTCCCATCGCCATGGCCCTCGTTATACTCCTCGACCAGATGTTCGGCGACTCCTAGACATTTATCACCCTTAATTTTCTCAATAATAATTAATCCCAACACTAATATAAACAGATAGACTAATTAAGGGTAGTACTTTATCTATTTACAGTAATACTTTCCGCTAATTAAGATCTTATTAACTTCCTGATGGTTGATCTCGTACGTTGGTCCCACACCTTCTCCGCTATCCAGGTCATATAACATGCATGTATTGTTACAATTTCTATTAAAGATATGTACAGTATATCACATAAACAAATAGTGATGCATTTTGTAAACATACACTTTTCCTAGAAAGTAAACATCATTTTGGAAGAGAAGAAAAGCTTTGTCACATAACATTAAACCCCAGGCAATAGTCAGAATTACAAATGTAAACTGTAATCCCCAACGGCAGATGATGACCAAATAAGAATCATGAGCCTTATTGGTCTTTGAGACCAAAAACTTAGCATATTTAGGAGTTCGCGCGATCCCAGCCCTATCTTAAGAACTAGGCTCACTTCTGACTTCTCCACTCTATTTAGGTGGACTCATGGTTACACATGCATCCCGGAGATAATAAGACTCGATCGGCGTCAAAGGAAAATATTAAGACTCGATCGGCGTCAAAGGAAAATAGTTGGAATTATGAAATTATATATAATAGGACGGGTAATAATCTTATTCGGGCATGTGATTCCCCAATGATTGATGGGGTCAGCTAGCTATTATGATATTATCAGTGTCCAAACTATATTATTAAAGACTATATATGATTTGATGATTATACCACTAATTAAATATTTCCCGATCTCATCGAGAGCTTTGATTAATTTGATCCGACGATAATTATATTATATATAAAAAAGTACTCTTCATGAATTATGTCTTCTCCTAAATAATTGCATTTACTGTGTATATGTTCACATGCTAGCTAGCTGTATCAATTTGAATCTATTAAATTATTGTTAAAAAAACATGAATGATGGAAATTAGGCGAATTAAAGAGATAAAATCTTATATATGTACGTATAACCAGTAGTAGAGGGAAGTGATCCGGTAAAGAATAGGATGGAGAATGAGGTGGGATGGATGAATGATAGCAGCGAGGATGGTGAAACATTCATTGAAATACAAATCAACAAACCAGCTGCAGGATTGAGCATCTCTTCTTCCTCATCTCCGGATAACGACATGCAGACGACAACAATATTTTCATCGGCATCTAGCTGCTTCTCTGCATACAGCAGCGTGACGAGACTGATGATGAAACTGGGGTGTTTGAGTATAGTGGGAGTCATAAGAGAGAAAGTGAACGTGGGAGAGAAGTGGGTGCTCCAAGTTATACATAGACGACGAAACAAGAGCCCCCTAAGATACTACTGCGAAGGCAGCAATAACAACAAGGAGGAAACATTAACGGACGATTCCCTCAAGGCAGCCATCGCTTACTGCAATGCATCCTCTCTCTCCCGTCTACAGAGTTGATACCCTTAATTTCTAGAGAAAAGCTTACGAATATTTCGGTGTTGGGTCCTCCAATCCAAGGGCATCATCTATATCAGCCCATTTAATGTTATCGCTTTTATTAATTAGTAGCGACCGAGTATGTTTTTCTTTTTTTCCAATTCCATTTAAAATTATACTAGTACTAGTATCTGTTTGACCTAATAGTTTCATTAGGGTCAAAATATTTGTACAAGTTAGACGTTGCGGTGTTGTAAGTTGTTGTGAGTTGTGACACAAGCTTCTCTAAAAAAAATACTTGAGTTTATAATACGAAAAAATAAAGTAAGAACTTGTAAACCTGATTGATTAATTAAAGCAAGAAGGTAATAAAATAAAATAATAGTAACAAAAAGGAGTTGGAGGAGTTGAATCGGGCTTTTGGGCTTAGAAAAGGAAAGGAGTAAGAAGGAAGGCAAAAAAGAAGCTCACGTGGCAGTAGTAACGAGGGGGTTTCAGAGAGAGAAGTGAAGTGTTTTGATTCCTCAAACTCAAATCAATCATCAGATTCTCTCAACTCTCTGTTTTTTCTTCCCCTCTCCTCCTTGAGATTCCAACCCTCAAAATCGCTGTGCGTAGGGATTTAGAATGATAGCCCGGATCCTTGCTGCGTTAGCCGATTCCATGGAGATTCCGGCGGCCGCGGGTGGATCAGTGCTGGGTACCATCAAAATCGCTGTGATGCCAATTGCCAAGGTTTTCACCATGTGCTTCTTGGGCCTTCTCATGGCCTCCAAGTACGTTAACATCTTGCCTCCATCTGGCCGCAAACTCTTGAACGGGGTAATTCTCTCTCCCTCCCTTTTTTTTTTTTTTTTTTTTTATTACAAAAAAATCCAACTTTGAACCTGTCTGCTCTGCTCTTCATACAGCTGGTCTTCTCGCTTTTGCTTCCCTGCTTGATCTTTTCCCAGCTCGGACAAGCCGTCACTCTCCACAAAATGCTTCAGTGGTTTGTTTCCTTCTTAGTCCCTTGTCTATGTGATCCTTCTATACACCAACTCTCATCCCTTTTTGGACTGCTCCATCTATCAGGTGGTTCATTCCCGTGAATGTCGTTCTTGGCACCATCTCAGGCTCTATTATCGGTTTCATTGTTGCTACCATCATTCGTCCGCCTTACCCTTATTTCAAGTTTACAATCATACAAATTGGAGTTGGTCAGACCCTTTTTCCTAACCCAACACTTCCCCTACCCTCGCTTCTCTGCTCCGACATTTATGTGCCTTGTTTTTTGTTTCAGGTAACATTGGCAATGTGCCTCTTGTTTTATTAGCCGCTCTCTGTAGGGACACCTCCAACCCTTTTGGTGACTCCGAAAAATGTAACATTGATGGCACTGCTTATATCTCCTTTGGTCAATGGGTACCCTTTTCTCTCTCCTATACTATAAAGTATAAACTGTACATGTAAGCTATTATACTTGCTAGAATTAGAGCATTAGCTTCTCAAGTTTTGTCTCGTCCTTTACAGCGACACAGTTTCTTGGCTTTTGCCTTCTCTGTTTTGATCAAGAGGGACTCCATCTATATCCGCATTGAAACTATTATATATATGATCTTTAGTTCCAATCTGCTATTTGTCATCAGTGTCTACGGATTTGGATATTTTTTAGCTTCCCTCTTGTATTTTTCATGATGATTCTCTCTCAGGGACTTGAATTAACCATGAGGTTTAACTTTTATGTCAGGTTGGTGCCATCATCCTCTACACATATGTGTACCAGATGTTTTCTCCTCCTCCAGAGGGCTTTGATGCTGAAGAAGAAAATCTTCCTTTGAAAAACCTTCCAGTAGATGCTGCTCCAGAGCAAGTCCCCTTGCTTACTCAAAATTTTCCTAAGGACATTTCAGCTGCTCAAGTTCTCCTGCCTGTACAGAGCACCGAATCTAGAGGAATAGGGGATTCAAGGAAAGGCAAGGTAGGAATGCAACTAATGGATTTTTAATTCTTTGATTTTGGAGTATTTTACCTGATATAGGAGCCTGGTCCTTACGAATTTTTATATTTTGCTCCGTGATGTAGATTACGCAGATCTTTGTTTTTCTCTATGAGAAGTTGAAACTTAAGCAAATTGTCCAGCCTGCCATAGTTGCATCCGTAAGGATCTTGTCTGTTCTATTCTTTTGTATTGTCTGATAATCTGATGAACAAGAGGCCTTGCGATTGCCTTTACCATGTAACTAAACTAGACATGTTTTTGTTAACTTCAGATCGTTGCCATGATACTTGGTGCAATACCTTTCACGAAGAAGTTGATATTCACAAATGGTGCACCTTTTTTCTTCTTTACAGACAGCTGCATGATTCTTGGGTAAGCACACTCTTTATTTGTCTTCTGGGAAGCAAGCAGCTGCGAATTAATGAGTTGATAACTGTAAAAACCTTTGGCTATCAGGGACGCGATGATACCGTGTATCTTACTGGCACTTGGGGGAAATCTCATTAACGGTAGGACTGGTGGTTGCTCTCTTTTTCATACTGACTTTGTTTTTAGCCCCATCCATCATATGGAACTTATCAGTTCCTTGCATACATTTCAGGACCAGGAAGTTCAAAACTTGGTTTCAAGACAACGGCGGCTATTATATTTGGACGGTTGGTGTTGGTGCCACCAGTAGGACTAGGAATAGTAACACTAGCAGACAAACTTGGGTTCCTTCCTGCTGATGACAAGATGTTCCGATTCGTGTTACTCCTTCAGCACACAATGCCTACATCAGTGCTCTCAGGAGCTGTTGCCAACCTTAGAGGCTGTGGAAGGGAGTCGGCTGCTGTGCTCTTCTGGGTTCACATTTTCGCCATCTTCTCAATGGCTGGATGGATGGTACTATACATCAACATACTCTTCTGATTTCTTCTTCTTATTGACACATTCATCTGCTACTTCGGTGTAAATACAGGGGTATCTCATATGTGCCTGAACCAACCAAAAGTTATTTTATTTATCTCCTGTGTAAATGTGAGTTTATAACTCTTATTAACTAATGGGCACTCCCTTTTTCTCTGGATATCTCAAAGAATATTATTTGCAACACACAACACAGACCACAACTTTGGTAAACTTAAATTAAACCAACATGTGAAAACAGTACAAGTCGATATTCAGCAGTTGAAACACAAACAGAAACTGGAGCATCTTTCAGTGTCAGAAAAACGGCAGCCATCTTCTGGTTCTGTTCCCCCTTTGGCTATGATAGATTGCTATATCCCTCCTATGTGGGTTGCTTAGCCACATTGCCAACACAACGCCCACCAGACTCACAACTGGTGCAGCAGCCAGAAACAGCCATCTTCCTCTGCTGACTCTGCTCACACCAGACTCGCTCTCACCTCTCTCTACATATTCCTCTTCCCCCACTTCTGTGCCATCATCAGAGGAGGAGCTATCCTCACTCACATCCAGCACATTCTGCTTTCCCTCCTCGTAATCTTTATCATCTGTTGGGAGCTCGTAACGGCAGAGTGGGCAGGAGTTACGGGCACTCAGCCAAGGTACGATACAATGAGCATGGTATAGATGTAGACACGGAAGCTGCGTGGTTTCATTGCCAAGGGTGAAAAGTTCCTTGCAGATCGCACAGACTAGGCCCTTCTTTACATGATCCTCTCCAAGGATAACCCTTGGAAGATTCCTGACGCATGAGACAGATGCAGGTGGTGCACCTCTTCTTGAATTGTCAGACTCGGCAAGTTGCTCAAGCAGTTCCTCAAAGCCTCTCTCATCAAGATAATCCCCAACATTTGCAGCATAGGGAGAGAAGTCCATATCCTCCAAACCAGTGAAGATGTTGCGAGATAACGCCTGCCTCCTCTCTATAATTCTTTGACGAAACCCTCTCTCTAACTCAGGTGAATCAAACCGAGTCATGGAGCTGTAGCTCTCACTTGGACTTGCCAAATAATTTCTATACCGTGTACCTGCAACCCGAGATGGACCGGCTCCTTCCTCCCATTCCCTGTCTTCTTCGTCTGAGTTCCACTGGTTAAGACCAGCATGCATGGGGTCTATATCAGTGTCAAAGTCAATGTCGCTCCTGTCGTCTGGTTGAGCAAAGATTTCGGCATCCAGGAAACCATGCCTGTCAGTGGAAGCATCAGACTCTCCGCCGTAAGCACTAAAAGAAATGGCATCATTGTCACCATGGGAAAATCTGTAGAGGCTAAAACTAGCGTTTGATTCGGTTTCGCCAAAGTTGTCAAAATCATCACTTTCAGATTCAGAGAAAATTCTCCATCTTGTAGAACCGCTTGGAGTGGTATGGGAGCTAGTTCGCTGGTCATCACGTTGATCCTCACTGGCATGAACGGTTGAAAGGCTTTGCCTTGCCATGCTTATCAAGTGTGTGAACTGTTGGGTGGAAAGATCACCGACAGACTCAGAGCTGTCGGGCCTACTTGTCCTTCTTCTCCTCCTCCTCCTCCTTGGAGGAGTCTGCCTCCGGGCCAAGGGAGGCGCGGGGGTGCCGAAATCTTCAAGCAACAAAAACTTACAGTCTACACATAAGCTAAAGACTTCAAGATCATCGGAAGCAGATTGAACGACTCTCCCACAGAGATTACAGGCCGAAGATGGGATTGAATTGGTATCCATATCAGAAGGTTCCTGAGGTTGTGAATCCATCGGATCCAAAGGCGGAAACTTTGAGGTCTGGAAAGGGGCAGATACATAAAAGCATGACCAAGCAGGGTTAGATCCCAATTATATAAAGAGCGGATACACCCAAGCTATCTCTCCAATTGCTCCAAGTTGAGGGAAAAACAATAAAAAAAAAAATCCAAGAGAGAAAAGGTTACCGAAGAAAAACGCCCGGATCTTCAAAAAACCTAGCAAACAAGGATGGTTTCGGTGAGGGAGATCCAAGAAAATGGCAGAGACGGGGCGTTGGGATTTTATGGCGGAAATGGGGTCAACGACGACGGATGGGAGACATTTCTCATCCTTTTCTTTATTTAACGTTTATCTATTGCAACCAAAGTCTCCGACTCGTCAAGAGGGTCTTAAAATCCCAACTGTTTAAAGAAAGACCAACGCACATTTGCCTCTCTGACTAGTTTGGATGGCTTTATAGGTTCCAGTGAATCATCAAGAGCCATGATATAGTCAACTAGTATAATATTTATGCAGAGATTTCCCCAAGTGATAGAAATGTGGTGTGGAGTCTCATGCATGATTTTTAACTCTCTAACAGGAGCAGATAAAGGAAAGGGAGAAAAGAAGAGTCCTACTCAATTGGAGCAGATTTCTACCACCTAACAATAGATCCTTTTTAAAGAAAGACAAGCTGGCAGCTCTTTCAGATGCTTCCACATTGATTTGAGACTGTAACGAATGACCATGTTCTCCACAGAAAATTCTGTTGATTAGTTTTAAAGGACAAAAACCACAGATCCTGTCGAGTTGGCCAAGGGACATTAACAAAGTCTAAATGATCACTGGCTTCTTTCCAGCCTCGTGGGTCCGCATCCATCAATTTGTCCTTATAATTTTTTTTTTAATCGTCTCTCCTCTTTCTAAGCTGTAACTTGTTTTCCCCCTTTGATAACAAACCGAAAAAACATAGAGACTTGGAACCTAAACTATGGCGTATAGGAGAAGGCAGGGGATCGGAAAGTTTGCGACTTTCAAGGAAGAGCTTCCACCTGAGACTGATAGCATTACCGCCGTCAAGGATAGATCCATCCCTGAGTCCCCTGCTTTTGACCAACCCAGATCTAATAAGGTTTCTCCTTTTGACCCTCAACTGATTTCTTTACGTTTTCTGCAGTTACATGATCCGCTCCTAGGATATCAATAGTGACCAATCTTTGACGCCTTTTGACTCTGTTAATGCTAAACTTTCTGATCAGATTCAGCTGAGGTCGAATCTAGTGGTTAAGTAGATGTAATGCTTATAGCTTTCATCCAAACTTGTGTTCGGATTATATACTGCCGATCATGATCTTTAATCTCCCATTGATCCTATGTGTTTACGGGGATGTATACTGCAGGATTTTACAGCATACGCGACCGAGCCAAAGGGCTTGTGGGGAGTCATAGCCCAGAAAGCAAAATCTGTTATTGAAGATGATAAATCTAATAATTATTCTAGTGATAGCTCAACAGCTTCTCAGGTTTTGTTTGACTCACTTCAAGTACATTGATGATCCATCCTCTTGATTTGACGTCATCATGGTTTTCGTTTTTGTTTCTAGTCCCGGTTTTCATACCTATCAGATGAAGGGTTCAAGAAAATGGATAATCCCAAGCTTCGGAGAGGGCTTGATAAGCTTACATCTTCTCTCAATCAGATCGGTGACACTTTTGAGAAAGCCTTTGAGGTTTTTCTTTATCTCTGTCATTCCGGTTTTTCATTCTTCTGGTTGAATTGCTTTAGCCTTTAGATCTGTTCCTTATTTCTCTAGGAAGGCCGAACACTCGTTGAGAACAAAACAGCTGATATCATCCAGGAAACACGAAAACTTCAAACCAGACGAAGGGGAACTGGTGGTGAAGATGAGAGTCAAAATCAATCTTATGGAGTAAGTAGCTCATGGCAAAAGTCTCCAGAGCAGCCAATGCAGTTAAATCATATGGAACATGAAACTCAACTCAAGGCATCTCGCGATGTAAGGTCCAGCCTTTTGATGGCCGATTGGGCATTTATGATAGCTCTGTTCGTTGATCATTTCTTGTGTGAGCTGCAGGTGGCCATGGCCACGGCTGCTAAAGCAAAACTCCTCCTCCGTGAGCTGAAAACTGTGAAAGCAGATCTTACATTTGCAAAAGAGCGTTGTGCGCAGCTTGAAGAAGAGAACAAACATATGAGGGAGAACCACCGTGAGAAAGGAAGCAACCCTGCAGACGAAGATTTGGTAAAGAATTGAGTGAACTCATGTCCTAATTTTGTGTGTTGTATTCCATCTAACAACTCGGTGGGGATGCTGTTGTATCAGATTCGGCTCCAGCTGGAGAGCCTACTGGCAGAAAAAGCACGGTTGGCTCATGAGAATTCGGTGTACGCAAGGGAGAACCGGTTCTTGAGGGAGATAGTTGAATACCACCAGCTCACGATGCAGGACGTTGTGTACATAGACGAGGGCAGTGAAGAGGTGACACAAGTTTACCCATTCGTATCCACGTTGATGACTTCTTCACCTGCTGAGCGCACGCAGTCTCCGAGTCAAGAGATGATTAAAGAGATTATTGTAGTCGCTGAAGAGAGCTCTGTGTGCGCAAGTGTGGTTTCAGCTTCTTGAATTCATTATTATTTTTATTTATTCTAGTCGTGCATTCACGATGAAATCAGATTGTTTTTTGCTACGGAATATAAAAGGCGATTTCATATTAACAAATGACATTGTATGAACATCTTCAAGGCATCAGTGGCGTCTTTCACAAGCTTGAATGGCATTGTATAGAAATACTCTCTAAGAAAACTATCGAGTGAGCAAGTGAGTCTTGAGGATCTTTTTTTTACTTTGGAGTCTTGTATGTGTTTATATCAGAAAATCTGGAAGAAGAGGCTGGTGGATCCATCACCGAAAGATTTTAGATCTGCTGGTTTGACCAAGGCCCTGCACAGAGGACACGTCCTCTCTCTCTCAAACCTGCCCAGTCATAATCACATTCCTTCAACATCCAGATTCATACACAAAGACAATTGCTATATGCACAAACACCTCACCACTCTGAAACGCAATCTTCGCAAAACATGTGTTTGCATCGAAGAAGAACTGGGGTGTGCATCTTCTCCTGGCATATGGCACACAGGTCGCCTGCCGCATTTACCTGCACACATTAGAAAGCCACTTCTTCGCTCATGTGAACCTTAAGAGGCATTAGTTAGATTTGAATCTGTAAGAAAATAAATTGTACCTGCTCTGTAGTTGCATACGCTCCGTAGTGCACCTCTTTACGTGACAAAGCCTTCAATGCCGTAAAGAAGGATTGAACCTAAAATTCATTGCCAACTTCCCCTCAGCTTCCACATAAAAAAAAAGTCTAAAATTCTAGACAAACACCTACCTTCTCAACCACTGACGTGAGCTTGAAAGTAAGATACAATCCCGTCATAAGAGAGGAGAAGAGGCTTCCATAATCCTTGTTCAAGAAGAAACGATACCATACAGGGGTAGGCAGTAAAGAGCGATACAGAAGCATCAAATACTCAACCAAAGTTAGCAATTGACCCTGCACAGAAAGTGAAGAAACAAATTAGGTAAAACTGAATACAGCTAAAGGGGGACAGAGAAGAACTTTGTTCTATATCACCTGTTTACGATAATTTCGACCCCTACTGTTCTTGTAGTACATCAAGAGAAAACACTTGAAAATCATTGAGGCCTGCCGGACAAGTGTATCTGAGGAAAATAGGCACAAGTCGTGTAAGCACTAAATGATCCAACAGGATACTATAATTAATCATATAGGGAATAATGAAGGAACAGAGAATTGCTAATATTTTGTGATGATAAGATAAAGAAGAGATTAACTGTTAGCTGATAAGATAAGGGAAACAATACAGCAGAGAAGGTACAGACCATTCACCACTATGATAAAAATGGCATGCCAGAAAGGTGGTATGGACTTTGGAGGTAGCATGACTAAGGGATACAAGAGGTCATCCTTCCGAAACCACCAATAAACACCAACAACATGGGCCGTAAAAGCTACAGAGATTCCAATTAATGCCGAGATATGTCTCTCACCCTGAAATCAGTATAAGAGACGTGCTTGACTTGAGACTTAGACCAACCAATTTGAACTTAGAATAGGAATAGAAATAAGTAAATGCAAAACTAAACCTTCAAAGCTGTTTGCTTCTTCAGAACATCATTTGACTTGAACATGACAGCAGCAATCCAGATTGCGACAAAGAACCCTGAGAGATAGCAGGAAAAGTCAAATAGCTAAACAGACGTGAGAGGTAAACAAGTGGCAATCAGAAAAGACACAAGAGAGATAAAAGAAGAGATATACCCTGCAAATGCTGGCGGATAAAAACAACCAACAGAAGCAAAGAAAAGGGAAGAATTTGCTCAATCCAGCGAGCAGCCTGCTGAATATCATATCTTTGGTAAGGTGAATCCCGGCTTGCGGCGTCTCCAGCGGTAGATTCACCTGGAGCAGCCTGAGAGGCACCTTCTGCAGCAGCCATGGGATCAATCTGAGTAGCAGAACCCAAAACTTCAGTCTGTTCATGGGCAGCGGTTTCCCTGAGAGCATTGGCATCAGTTTCAGCATCCTGCTCCCCGTTCCCAATGATCCTAATGGCAACCTCCCCATTGGAGATTCCTGCAGAATCATCAGTGAGCAGCGTTTCAGACTCGTGAATAGGACTTGTCCTTGCTCGAAAGAGACCGGAATACTCCAACAAGGTTGATATGGGGGCCTGGATGATGTTGGAAGCAGAGAGGATGGAGTTTCTACGAGGAGAACCCCTAAAGGCGTCATGATTGGTGGCGGGAGCTTCCATTTAGGCCGGAGAAGAAAACCCTAAACATAGAGTATGAAAATGAATCGAGGATGATTAACAGTCGTGGGGGAAAACGCGTTTTTCAACATAGATAAAGCAAAGAGTGTGCAGAAAAAGAAAACACAAAGAAGAAGAGTACCTGCAAGGGCGAGAAGCAATAGAGGAGCTTTGGGTGAAATCGAATCGTAATTAGCTCATAACGTGTAGGAAACCCTAAAAGCCAATGGATAAGAAGAATAGAGCCAAAAGGCGATCGCTTTGACTAGGGTCTCAAAGTCGCCTATCTGCCACGGAGTCTTCTGAAAAAGCAAATTAACAGAGCCCAGAGGAAGAAGAAGAAGACAACGGAGATCCGGCGAGCTGCGGAGAGAGAGAGAGAGATGAATTTGTCTGTGAATCAACGGTTGTGAGTTGGTTGAATTGGAATTTGCATTGATGCAATCCAACGGGTTGACTTAAAGGAAGCGTCAGACTTCTTTAAGACAGAGCCCATCCAGTTATAAATGGGCTTATATGTAAGCCTGGCTACTAATTAGTCTAAAATCTAAATGGGCTTCCTCTCTCTACTGAGAAGAAAGGAGTTGACAATGACGAGGAAGAAAGGGACAACTACAAGAGCGCGTCTCTTTGGGTTTCTACTTTCTTTTTTGTCAAAAAAGTTCAAACGCACGAGGCTTTTGCTTGTGTTTGTAAAGGAGCAGGTAGAGTCAACCCAGTTACGATTTTTTACCACTCGAGGTTGAAAAAGGTTTAAGCTTTTCGGATATTTTTAATGGAGGAGACAAGTCAAGATAGATCAAACCCATCCGAGGTCATTCTCTCTCTCGATTTCTCCTATCATTTTCCCGATGATTAGTGCCCTTTGATTTGATCTACATTGCCGTCTTCATATATTGACTTCTCGCCCGGTTTCAGGGGTTTGCCCGCCCACTACCTTTTTCTGGGATTCTTATCCGTTTGCCTTTTTGGAAAATTCTCATAGGCAAGTTTGCTGATCTAAAAGAGTGAGGTAATGATCTTGGCTCTGTGCTCATGAATGCGTGCTCTTTAATTTTACCTGCTGTGTCTATTTCTGTCTTTAATTAGACCACCTTGTGCTGTTGGATTGCTGAATTCTGGAACCATCTGCTCACTTATTGTTGTCATCTTACCACCCCTTAAATCTATACATATCTGCTTCTCACGCTGTTACCTTTTCCAAAGGCATCATGGTGTTCCCTCAAAGACTTTATCTACATGCGCTCCTTGTTGCGTGTTGTTGCCTTCTTCTTCTTGCCGATGCACAGCGAACAGACCCTTCAGAAGGTCACTTCAATTATTATACTTGTTCTTTCTTTTTGTCACAACATTACTACTTCCATATTTACTTCTACTCATCTTCTTCTCTTACGTTATTTTCAACTATCTTTTCCATTTGCAGTCACTGCTTTACGATCAGTTAAGAGAAGTTTAATTGATCCTAAAGATTATTTGAGAAACTGGAACAGAGGAGACCCTTGCAGATCCAATTGGACAGGAGTTATCTGTTTTAACGAGATTGGTACTGACGACTACCTGCATGTCCGAGAACTGTATGATTTGCTTATTTTATTCTTTTTGTGTTTTTTCTTTTTCTTAGGTGTCTTCTTCCTTTTGGTTCTTAGTTTGCTTGTATATATGCTGGAGTTATAGGGTTAACTTTAGGAGAAGTGGGTTCAGTTGTCCTTTCTTTTTTCTTCTCTCAGAACAATTGTTTACATGGCCAGCTAATCCTGTAATAGGATTCCTTCCCTGATCCTTTCTTTTGTTGCCAAGCAGCCTGCTGATGAATATGAATCTCTCTGGGAGTTTATCACCAGAGCTCCGAAAATTAGTTCATCTCGAAATATTGTAAGTTTCAAGATGTGAAGCTTTGCAAAATGGGAACGCCCTACATTTTGGTTACACTAATTTCTACTGACTGTGAAATTTTTCTTTCATGTTGCATCTATGAAGAGATTTCATGTGGAACAATTTAAGTGGTTCAATTCCTAACGAGATAGGACAGATATCATCCCTGGTACTCTTGTAAGTTGGACCTACCTGATAAAAAACCATTGCTCTAGATGGAACATTTTGATAAGCATGTGTGTTCGCTTTGTTTATCTTCTGATTCTGTAACCTGTGGTCAGGCTGCTGAATGGAAACAAACTTTCAGGCCCATTACCAAGCGAACTCGGCTATCTTTCGAACTTGAACAGGTTCCAGATAGATGAGAATAACATCACAGGACCAATACCAAAGTCCTTTTCCAACTTGAAAAAAGTGAAACATCTGTGAGTCTGAACATCAAGCCAGACAGTGATATCAACCTTAGACGCAGGTTTTCCAATATCATCTCATATATTTTTCTTTTGGCTTTCTACAGTCACTTCAACAATAACTCGTTGAGCGGCGAGATTCCAGTTGAGCTTTCCAATCTTACTAACATCTTTCATGTGTGAGTCATTCCCACAATGTTGCCACTGTTTCAATGATTTGTGACATCAAGATGGTTAAAGTGGTCTAACTAAATTTACAGGCTGCTAGACAACAATAATTTCTCTGGAAATCTTCCACCACAACTCTCTGCATTGCCAAACCTGCAAATTCTGTATGTTTCTCTATTGTGTGTTTCACCTCCTCCTACAAGTGATTTGCTAGATTTTATGGTTATTGTCCTCTGTTGCAGACAACTGGATAATAACAACTTCAGTGGATCTGATATTCCAGCTTCCTATGGAAACTTTTCGAGTATACGGAAGCTGTAAGTTTAAGGCCACTGTTATCTCAAGTCCTTGTTTCATTTCAAAGATATAGAGAAAGCTTATTATGTCCTTTCGTCTTTTTTTGCTCTTACAGGAGTCTTAGAAATTGTAGTTTGAAAGGGACTCTTCCGGATTTTAGCAGGATACGTCATCTCAAATACTTGTAAGTTCTGATCAACTTCACTGCATGGACTCTCTTTCCAATGTTGTGAATCTGTTTGTGCTTCTTGTTCGCTGCAGGGATCTTAGCTTGAATGAGCTCACAGGACCTATACCTTCTTCTAATCTTTCAAAGGATGTGACAACCATGTATGCTTTTTAGAGTTGTTAATTCTGTTTCCTTTCTCTTAACCAGCGACCTTCAATTGTGTTTACACGTATACCTTATTGCTGAAATTTTTATACTGGTTAATTACAGTAATTTATCAAACAACATACTTAACGGATCCATTCCGCAGAGCTTCTCAGATCTCCCTTTGCTTCAGATGTTGTGAGTTATTATGTTTATGTTTCTTTATATCCAAAGTGAATAAGCTTGTGATTAGCAATGTTGACTTGGCAAATAAAATTCTCTTCTTCTCCAGATTGCTGCAGAACAATGTGTTATCTGGATCTGTCCCTGATTCCCTCTGGACGAGTATCTCATTTTGGAAGAAAGCTAGACTTCTACTGTAAAATCATTGTTTCCCTGCTTTACTTACATTCATTTGCAGTTCATTGTTTCTCTAATTTTCCTGTTTTCTCTCAATTCCTACAGTGATCTGAGGAATAATTCTCTGTCACGTGTTCAAGGAGATCTAACTCCTCCAGAAAATGTCACTTTAAGGTGCTCCGTAGTCGTATCTGTACCTTGACTAGCTTTTGGATGTTTCTGTCTTGAAAGCTTATTACGGAAAGTTTAATTCATCTCCAGGCTTGATGGTAATCCCATCTGCAAGAACGGAAGCATATCAAATGCAAACATATTCTGTGAGTCCATAGGAAAAGAGTGGACATCGCTACCAACCAACTCAACGAATTTTGCAGTGGACTGTCCTCCTCTAGCCTGTCCCACTCCTGACTTCTACGAATACAGTCCAGCATCCCCATTAGGATGCTTTTGTGCAGCGCCTCTCAGGATTGGATATCGTCTCAAAAGTCCTAGTTTCTTATACTTCCCTCCATATATTGATCAATTTGGTGAGTATGTTACCGACTTTCTTCAAATGGAACCATATCAATTCTGGATCGACTCATATCAATGGGAGAAAGGGCCTCGTCTGAGGATGTATCTGAAACTTTTTCCGAAAGTTAATGAAACCTATACAAGAACATTTAACGAGAGTGAGGTGCTCAGAATCCGAGGCATATTCGCTTCATGGAGATTTCCTGGTAGTGACTTATTCGGCCCGTACGAACTGCTCAACTTCACTCTGCAGGGGCCTTATTCATATGGTGCGCCTCTCTAATCTAGTTAGTGTTTTCTACGTAAACAGATCTAGATTGACTGCTAAGTGGAAGTCTTGTTTATATTCTCAGTTAACTTCAACAGTGAAAGGAAGGGTGTCAGCTGGGGACGATTAGCAGCAATAACTGCAGGGGCTGTGGTGACTGCTGTTGCGATAACTGCCGTGATTGCAGCCTTGGTGCTTAGAAGATACAGCAAGCACGAGCGCAAGATATCTAAAAGACGGTCTTGTAAGTAACCGAATCTGCCATTCCCAATCTACCCACTGGGATTTAAAACCAACTTTAACTGAATCTTATATTTGTCAGCCTCGAAGGCTTCCTTGATGAATTCTGGGATAAGAGGCTTCAGTTTCAAAGAACTAGCAGAGGCCACCGACGATTTCAACAGCTCGACTTTGGTTGGACGCGGAGGCTATGGAAAGGTTTACAGAGGTGTGTTATCTGACAAAACGGTTGCTGCAATAAAGCGAGCAGATGAAGGGTCTTTGCAAGGTGAAAAGGAGTTCTTGAATGAAATAGAGTTGCTCTCGAGGTTGCATCATCGGAATCTAGTGTCACTGATTGGTTATTGTGACGAAGAAGGCGAGCAGGTACTCTCTTGGTACCCAGTAGAGGCGCCTGAACACGGTGTTGTCAGTTAGATATCTTTACTAATTGCTTA
The DNA here is from genome assembly GCA_900406345.1 of Erysimum cheiri. Classification (NCBI taxonomy): domain Eukaryota; kingdom Viridiplantae; phylum Streptophyta; class Magnoliopsida; order Brassicales; family Brassicaceae; genus Erysimum; species Erysimum cheiri. The sequence goes on along the minus strand of OVAQ01000270.1, from coordinate 9,828 downwards.
TGAAGTTGCTGAATTTGCAGATGCTGGTGTACGAATTTATGCCAAATGGCACCCTGCGCGACTGGTTGTCTGGTAGAAATTTCACTAATATTCATGGGGTGTTTTTGGATGTGTGTCATTTAGTTTTCTCAACTGATGAAATATATGGTGATGCAGCTAAGGGAAAGGAGTCATTGAGCTTTGGGATGAGGATTCGTGTTGCGTTGGGAGCAGCCAAAGGTATTCTCTACCTTCACACAGAAGCCAACCCGCCAGTGTTCCACCGAGACATCAAAGCCAGTAACATCCTCCTCGACCCCAACTTCAACGCCAAAGTTGCAGACTTTGGACTGTCTCGACTTGCTCCTGTTTTGGAGGACGAAGAGAATGTGCCTAAACACGTGTCGACTGTTGTCCGTGGGACTCCGGTGAGTCATCAAAATGAATGATGTGAAACATATATTAGCACAAGAGATCGATTGCTTAGCTTTTGAATGTTGCAGGGGTACCTGGATCCGGAATATTTCCTGACACACAAGCTGACGGATAAGAGCGATGTTTACAGCATTGGAGTTGTGTTTTTGGAGCTGCTGACAGGTATGCACGCCATATCCCATGGCAAAAACATTGTAAGAGAGGTGAAGACGGCGGATCAGAGGGATATGATGGTGTCGCTGATAGACAAGAGAATGGAGCCGTGGTCGATGGAAAGCGTTGAAAAGTTTGCGGCTTTGGCACTGAGGTGTAGCGATGACTTACCGGAGATGAGGCCGGGGATGGCGGAGGTGGTGAAAGAGCTGGAGGCACTGCTCCAAGAAGCCCCCGACAAGGAGGCAAGAGTGGAAATGGCATCGTCTTCGTCAGTGCACTCAACATCATCGTCGAACGTGACAAGAGACCTTTACGAGTCGTCGAGCCTTTTAGGAAGCGATCTCAGCAGTGGCTTTGTTCCAAGCATCGCTCCTCGCTGACTCCAACCATCTCTGTACAAATCTCTCTCTACCTAAACCCAAAAACATCACTCCCTTTTTGACTCTCAACCTTTCTTACTTTTAACCAAAGTAACTAATTATTATCTTTCAGTTTACTGTAAATTTTCAAAATCCTTATTAAGCAATATCAGTGTCTGAAGGCCCAATAGGGGCCCAATCACGAACCCTCGTTTCTTTTATAATTTTCCTCCGGCTCCGATCATCGCTAGTCGACCCCATGGATTTACAGGCGTGTTGGAAACTTGAACTCGAGGTTTTAGATAACGATTCTTCATGGGTATGTTTATATCACCGGGTTCCGATTTGCTAAAGCTTATGCTGATGTAGGTCAGTAAATTTGATCCTTCCAACAAGAAGAAGAAGAAGAAGAAAAGGCCTCTAATACGCGAAGACGACATCTTGTTCCAGAAAGGAGGACACTTTACGGGTAATTAATTAGGGTTCCGAAGCTACTATACTTTTTTTTTTCGTTAAAGCTGAAGCTCCTATATACTATTATTGATCTTGTCATCACAGAGGATAACGCACCACACTCTCAACCCGGCCTGAACTCTGAGCCAGATTATGGCTATAAAGAGGTACATTTAGCTGAGATTAGATGTCTTTTAGTTATGCTTTTTTGTATTTTGATTTTCTCTTCAATGGGCGGCTACTGGTTCTTGATTATGATCTCATCTTTTCTATGATCTTCAGCTCTTGAGTAGGGTGTTTGATAGGCTTCGAGAGGAAGATCTCGAGGTTTCTACAGAGAGGCCAAGAACAGTGATGATGCTTCCTCAGCTCCTTGCAGAAACGACACAGATAACAGTTTGTTTAAACTTTGCTCATCTCTGCAGAACGTACGCCTTTGTTTTGTTTCCTAGTTTATCTTTCCATTAACTTCTAGTTGTGTAGTGGTGTATCACTTTTAAATACTGTATACATTTTTCAGGATGCATAGGAAGCCAGATCATCTCATGAAATTCTTACTTGGCCAAATGGAGACAAAAGGATCGCTGAACAAACAGCAGCGGCTAGAGATGAAGGGTTTAGTTTCTTCTAAGGATTTTCAAGCTGTGTTCCGAAGATACATTGGTAAATTTATAACTAGTCTCCGGTGTTGATATGTTTTTCTAGCAATGGGAGATATGTCTGATATGAATTCTTTGTGTCTTAGATGCGTTTGTCATCTGCAGCTGCTGCAAAAATCCTGACACAGCTCTCGCGGAGGACAATGGTCTTTTCACTCTCAGATGTGAGATGGTAAGTATAATCGTCTCTAAGCATCTGATTACTGCGCTCAGATTAGGGGAAAGATGAGGAGATATGAAAATTGACACAGATATATTCTTCTCATTTGGGTGTCTGTTCTTGTGTAGTGTGGTTTAGTAGCATCGATCGATGTACCGAATCCCCTGTGAATAACTCATGAAGATATGGAACTTCAAGAGCCACGTGCTGGGAAAGGTTTCATTGTATGATGTATAGTGACTTGTTAGATATGCAATTTCTTCCAGAAGATGTTTTCTTTACAATACTAATTAAACTGCGTGCGTCCTGAGGGATATAGGACTGAGGTAAAACTCTCGAAAACATTTGTGAGACGTTTTTTTCTAGTGTATGCCTAACGGAAGTTCTTTATCGATCAGTTGCTGAGACAAGACGCAAAAGATGCAAATTTGGTAAGAGTAACGTGTCTTTTATATGCACGTTATGTAAGTAATGCAAAAACACGAGTTCCATAGTTCTATTTCCGGCAATTGAGCTGTCACGGCAAAGAGGATTTATTTTATGATGTGCATTTTCGTGCTCAACCAGAAATCCGGAAACAAAAAAACAGTTAGAATCAATCACCTTGTTTGTGAAATGACTTTAAAGATGGGTTGGTCCGAAGCTTGCACGAAAAAAAATTGAATTGACATGTCAGCTAACTTGGAATCTTAGCTTGGCAGTGACACGTTACTTTGGAGTTGTCTCACATTTCAGTCCTCTGATTGATTATCTCTCCAACATGTGCTGAAACCTAGGAACGGTTTCTCTTGCCTTGTAAGTTAAACTTTTGGATTTAAAAAAAAATCGAATCCATGTTTTATTGGCTTTGTTTGGTATGAATATAAACCTGAACATGCAACCAAATGAAGATGAATCTGTCCTCATCCATAAACCTGCGGAAAATGCTTGGATTCAGAATCGTGCTCTGTTCTGCGGTTTTCATAATTCTAACACAAAACAGAGCTGTCGCAGACTTTGACAGCGAGTCCCATGAGTACTAACATTACGATCATTCAAAAAATTATTTATCTTCTAGGGACGAATGACAGATTGAGGCTGATTTTGCAGGGTTAACTCAGAATCAGTAGGAGAAGAAGAATGGGAGATGGTGCAGAGGAAAGGGACGCAATTCACCCTAAATGGACAACCATTCTACGTGAATGGCTTCAACACATACTGGATGATGACTCTTGCAGCTGACAATTCCACTAGAGGCAAAGTGACGGAAGTGTTCCAACAAGCCTCTGCGGTGGGAATGACGGTAGGCAGGACATGGGCTTTCAACGACGGCCAGTGGAGAGCTCTCCAGAAATCTCCTTCTGTTTACGATGAAGAGGTCTTCAAGGTATATCTCTACACCTAAAGCTTCTTCCTTCAAGACTCTCTTCTGTTTACATGTTTGAGCAATTGGGCAGGCCCTGGACTTCGTGGTGAGCGAGGCCAGAAAGTACAAGATCAGACTTATACTCTCATTGGTCAACAACTGGGACGACTATGGCGGCAAAGCTCAGTACGTTAAATGGGGCAACGCCTCTGGCCTCAATCTCACCTCCGATGACGACTTCTTCACCAACCCCACCCTCAGAAACTTCTACCAATCCCATGTCCGGGTGATTATCTCCGCGAAATTCATTGCTTATTTATCAGAAAAGCACATTGTCTTGACCCATCAGGGAAAAACTGTAACTTGAATGTGGTTGCATTGCAGACGGTGCTGAATAGAGTGAACACCTTCACAAACATAACTTACAAGAACGACCCCACAATTTTCGCCTGGGAACTCATGAATGAGCCTCGTTGCCCCTCTGATCCCTCCGGTGACAAACTCCACTCTTGGATACAAGAAATGGCGGTATTTGTTAAGAGCTTAGACGCTAAACATCTGGTGGAGATCGGACTTGAAGGCTTCTATGGTCCCTCTGCCCCTGCGAGAACCAGATTCAATCCCAACTCCTATGCTGCACAAGTAGGAACTGACTTCATCAGAAATAATCAGGTTCTTGGCATTGATTTTGCTTCGGTTCACGTCTATCCAGATTCCTGGTAAGTTTTTGATGCAAAATACCAAGAAACAGACACTGCCCTGAATCTGAAAACAGAGAACAGCTGAAAAGTAAACGATTGCTAATTGTAGGATATCTCCGGCAATATCAAATTCTTTCCTGGAATTCACTAGCTCTTGGATGCAAGCTCATGTGGAGGACGCAGAGATGTACTTGGGAATGCCGGTTCTGTTCACAGAGTTTGGTGTGTCCACACATGACCCTGGTTTCAACACGTCTTTCCGTGACATGATGTTGAATACGGTGTACAAGATGACCCTCAACTCAACAAGGAAAGGAGGGGCTGGTGCCGGGAGTCTGGTGTGGCAGGTCTTCCCTCAGGGAGTTGAGTTCATGGATGATGGCTACGCGGTTTACCTCACAAGGGCTCACACCGCTTCAAAAATCATATCTCTGCAGTCAAAGCGACTCGCCATCTTCAACTCCTTGTGTGGCTGGAGATGCAAGTGGGGATGCAAGAAAAAGAATCACACTGCTCTTGATGCCCTCCTCTCGCATGACGAGCTTTAAATATCAAAACCTTTTGTGGATCACAAGTACGCAAATACACAGATCAGTGTATACAAGGGTTTAATACGAGTATTATATATGTGAATCAAAATGAGTGTTTAAACATACCTTGGAGGGAGATTCCAGACCAATATCAATACATGCATACATCTGCAGCCTCTGAATAAGACCTGACGACGGCTACTTTGGTATGCAAACCGCTCAGGCAAAACAAAACTCGTTTGATTGTGAATCAAGAAGCAGAGAATATACCAGAAATATATTGAAGGAACAGAGTTGTGTTATTGTGTACATTTACATGATAAGAATTGAAAATCAGAGTCACTTGCTGAAACTGAGCTTTGAAAGAACAGCGGCCGCTTGATCACCACCCAACAAAAAATAAGGGTGTCTGAGAGCAGCAGCGGCTGAAAGGCGTCCGCGTCTCAGAGAACCTCTCTCGGATATGAGTTTAGTGACGAGGTCCCAGCCTCTGCCTGAGTCCAGATCTAGTATGCTCAAGTCTGGCCTCGTACGAGTCCTGTCCCGCCATCTATTAAGATCATATTCAACAGACTTGATCTCCAAATTGAAATTCTTGAGACCCGCAGTAGATCTTAAGGTCGGAACGGCCATTTGCAGAAGCACTATCCCAGCAGAATACATATCAAATAGATCCGGGCTGTTCAACTGTGACAATGAGCAGTCCAAATGAGAGAGACTAAAGTGAAGAAGGCAGACATTGGCATATAAGAATATATCAAAAGCACCTGCCACAGAATCGGGGAAAGCAAAGCAGCTATAGGCTCGGGAGGAGGACTTGGCGTTTCCTCAGGAAGGACATAGAGCTCAGGAGGACAGTAGTCAGGATCCAGCAATGTGCGTTCCGGGATGTAATTCTTACCGATGCGAAGATCAGCAGCAGCACCAAAGTCTATGAGCTTAATCTGGCCCTTCTTTGTAACCACCAAATTGGCAGGCTTCACGTCTCGGTGAACAATGCCCGTATCATGGATTTTCCTGAGAGATGTAATGATCTGGCGCATGATCTGCTTAATGATCAATGCACGACGTTTCACAGATTCCACTCCTTGGAGAACGCGACCAAACATGATGGACTCCAGATTGGAAGGGAAGCTCCGATCTTTCATGTAATCAGCCAGATCGCGGTCTCCCTGTTGAAAGAAAACATTCATCACCGCAACAAACAAACAAAAACATAATTGTGAGTGTGTATATATGATGATGAATAAGGTAGGAAGAGCACCTCGAACCTCCAGACAAGCCATTTGCCGCCTTTTGTAAACATAGTATTGGTCTTGTCGGCGACAAAGCTTCCGAGGAACTCAGCGCAGGTCTCAGGAGCCGCCCTTGAGAGTCTGTAGTTGAACCACTCTTCGTACTCGCCGAATTCTTCCGCTCCTCGTACTCCCACCTTGACCTGGATTGATATGAGAGATGAGTCTTTTATTGGCTTGACAGCTAAACTTGAGTTTCAGTCTCAGGGTACCTTCTTGAGAATGACTCTCTGCTTGAATTCTCCGGTAAAGTCCATAGCTTTAGCTCTTGCTTTGCTAAGCCTAGCGTCATCAACAACACTAGAATTCTTGGGGAGTAGGACGCCGGCATAGACCACGCCGAAAGAGCCTTCGCCCAGTTTCTCGGTGACCAAGAAATCGGACCTCTTCAACCTCCTTGTCCCGATGAGAGTGTCGAGGCCAAGCTGGAGTGGAGAGAGAAGGTAGGCGTCAATGGCGCCGATGAGAACACCAGGCCTAGCCGTGAGGTAAAACCAGACAAGTCCGGAGGATACAAGGAATCCCCATTTCTGGTTATCCGAAAATCTGGCGACGGAATTCTGAAATTCAAGGAAAGCAGGGAGGTCCTGCGGAGAAAAACTGCATCTCATCATGCAACCCCGGCGGCTGTTCTGGGATGAAAAGTGAGTCGGCGTGGCGGTGGAGAAGGAGTGGTATGCGGCGGCGGTGGCGGGAGAGAGAAGAGAGGCCATCTTATTCTTATCTTCTCTTCTTCTTGCCTTATATTGGTTGGTTCATTTATGTCCGAACGTCATTCATTCTTCTTTTTGTTTCTAGAGGCTGACATAATAATAGCCCAATCTCAATTGATATGGCCCAACAAAGCCCAAGCTCAATTGATATGGCCCAATCTCAATCATATCCTTTCCTACGACAAAAAGAGAAAACAAAGAAAAGTAGCCGTTAAGCGCCGAACCCAATTCAAATTCAAACAAAAAAAAAGAAAAGCATAAATCCATTTGATTGGATTGATTTATGATTTAGTTCATAGTTGCTTGCTCTCTCTCTCAGCCAACAAACAAAGAAAAAGAGGAAAAATGATGAAATGTTCAGGTCGAAAGGCTCTCCAGCCCAGAAACATCTTCCTGACCCCAAAGGAGGAGAATGCTTTCGTTAAGCCAAAGGCTGCTGCAGTGCTCAAGGAGAATCTGAATCTTGAGACAATCGATGCTTCTCTTGCGGAGGAGCTAAGCGCCTTCAAGAAGAAACTTGAGAGGCTGAGAGAGGATCGTGAGAGCATTGAGAAGCTGCTAAAGGAGAGAGATGAAGCCATGGATCTGCAGATGAGCCATCTTCTCCAGAGAGGAGAGACCCAGAAAAGCCTTGAAATCCAGGTCGATCGTCTCTTTCGATTGAAGGAGCTCCACGCCTATTCCTCCGTAAGTAGATTCTTAATTTCCTTCTGTTTCAGTACTTAATTCATTTCCGAGCATTAATTAATCGACAATTAATTTCAGAAAATATCCCCGATCCGATCTCTGAGAGCCAAGGACGAGCAGGAGAAGAGGAGACGCTTCAGCTTCGTAATAAATGCCCACTCTCATATTACAGCTTCATTTCTTAACTTGTTTCGATCAACTGGGAATTTTTTCAGGAACCAACAACGCCAGCTGAACCTGAAGAAGAAAGCTCCGTCAAGAAGAATCTCGAGCCCATGGAACTGGAAGAAGAAGAAGAAAAAGAAGAAGAAGAAGAAGAAGAAGAAGAAGAAATCCCGGCCAAGATGATACCGAAAGCAGCTTGATTCTTCCAATATTGTTGTAATGTCTCGTTACAGTTGGGCTTTTTGCTGTTCATCAAAATAGGCCCATATCCATATTCATTTCTCTTTTTCCGCCACGCGGGTAAACAAACGTATACCTAATTCTGCCAAATTGATGATAAACCATTTCCATTTTCTTTTCTTTTTTTTTTTGTCGGCAACTAATTTTAAATTTTTTATCCAACAAGCATTTAATCGCATATTTAAGACCAAATTGAGATACCTTCTTTTAATATTATTATATGTTTTTATTGTTATGACTAAAAGTTTGGGATTTTACTTACATTCAAGGCTTCAAGCCCATCTTATCTATCAGCTACCACTTTTATTTTCCTAATCCCTACGAATTTAATTCCTAATCCCATTAATTAAAAACCAAAGTTTAGGAAAATAAACCTCCGAAATTGTTGCACAAAGAATGATTAGTGGTGATATCCCAAACAAATTAAAAGAGATACAGTGGAATTGGGTTCGTAGGAGTCGAATATCCCACAAAGTGATGACAAAGAGTCCATAAATCTCATCGGTTGAGATGTTGGAGATCTCATTTTCGCTTTTTAATCTCTACAAATTTAATCGATCATTTAGACGCGCGCCCAACAATTTATAAAATTGGAATATGGAATCAAAAGTATATCCAAGCAATTAACGCATGCCAAGAAGACGTTCACACATTTCATAGGCGTTAAATTTTTTTAATCGAGTTATGTGGTGATAACTAGATTAGGACAAGATTGAAGCTTGAAAACATTTTTCTCTTTTTGTTGATATTTCGCTTAAGTTTTACAAGAGATGCTAAGAGCGCATATATACAAAAAGCATCTTGGAGAGAAACCCTAGTGAAACTCGACAGATGGCATAATCAAGCTGCACAATCAACATCAAGGGTCACAAATCGATTCGTCAATTTGATGACATCTTCCGTACAGACTCGAAGTGCCGCCTCTGCTTTGTCTTCTCTTCCTTTGTCTTTATGCGCAGGTGGCTTCAATGAAGGAGAAGACCGTTGCTTCAAGTTCAAAGTTGGATTCGTTGTGGGCTTCGGTTTACTCAGGCCCAATAGAGCTTTTGTTTTGGGTTTCCTGAAAGCCACAAAAACTCTACCGTTTTGTCCCTCTTGTTAACTTATACTCCCCTGTAAACTCTGTGTGGGAGGCAATTCCACACCGAGTTTAGATCGCAATCTAGTGAAGGAGGCAATTGGCAGGGACTTGGTGAAGATGTCAGCAGTTTGTTGGTAACTGGGAACATGAGTGACAACCAATGCCTTCAAAGCAACCCGTTCTCTGACATAGTGATAATGTTTGGCAAAGTGCTTGGTGCGAGTATGAAAAGCTGGGTTGGCAGTGAGGTACACCGCGGAGAGATTGTCACAGTAGAGCATTGGTGTTGTTAACAGAGGAATACCAAGCTCTTTCAAAACTGAGCAGACCCAAGTTAACTCAGAAGCAGTTTCGGACATGCACCTGTACTCTGCTTCGGTTGAGCTTTTAGAGACACTGTCTTGCTTTTTGGATGACCAGAAGATGATGTTTTGGCCAAGATAAGTGCAGTATCCACTCACTGATCTGCTTGTCTCTTTGCAATTGCCCCAATCACTGTCACTGTAAGCTCGAAGAACTGAGTCTGTGTGCCTTGTGTAGGTGATTCCCATTGTTACTGTTCCCTTTATGTATCTCAGAATTCTCTTCAAAAGATTGAAGTCCGCTTGTGAAGGTTGGTGCATTCTCTGGCACACATAGTTCACTGCAAACTGGATGTCTGGCCTTGTCAGTGTAAGATATTGGAGTTTACCTGCCAAGCTTCGAAAATAGGTAGGATCAGAAAATAACTCTTCTTGGTCAGGAACCCTGTCTAACTGAAGTGGAAGAGGAGTTGCCACAGGAGCACAATGTTCCATAGAGGTTGTGATGAGAAGATCCTCAGCATACTTTTGCTGTGACATAAACAAACCATCAGTATGGTGCTGAAAC
>OVAQ01000269.1:0-39245 GCA_900406345.1 Erysimum cheiri | reverse complement strand
AGAAGAAACGTTGGAACCACTAGGCCACCAACGACTTCTCCACACACATTAATGTTATTAATTCAAATGGACGTTCTTCTATGGTTAAGCACTTATCATCATGATATATCCAATATCGATCGATAGTGGAAATATGAAAATTTTTCATTCATGTAATATAAAATTTACCGAGATAAAATGTATATATACCATAAGGAAAAGTAAATAGATTATTAGTGGGTAACTAGTGGATATCCATTTTATTTTGGTACAGTATATCCGTAATTTATTCTAATCCTTCTGAAAATTAAAGAATGCGGATATATACTGTATTTTTTTACCATGCCCTAGAGTAGATGCTAGCTAAGATAAATCGTGAGAAAGGTCTAAGATATTGCTTGTCAACGCGTGATCGGCTCCATAGGATCCTATAGCAATAACACAAAATATGGTACACCTAGCTAGGATTTATGTATAGTTTGTGAAATTTAGGGCAGACAAGCTCCCACATTTAAAAAACAAAACAAATTTATGGAATTCAAAGCTTCCAAAACTTAGCAGTTATTAGACAAGGTATTGTTTGGCCCTAGCTTCGTTTAGCTCTCTTCACTCTCTCACTTTTCTACTTCAACCCTTCTTTTGCGTGAGATGCCATCATGGCATGGCATGGTTCTTTTTCCTTACGTAAAACACACTCACGCCAGCACACACACACGACATACGCTATACACATATACGTATGTGCGTGTGAGTCTTCTTCCATTAATGCAATCTTTGGGCCTATATATACAAACCTTCCATAACCAAAGATCTCATACTAGAAAAGCTCACATACATGGAAATGCGGGTGAGAATCTCCACGTTGGAGAAGCAGGGCACGTGCAAACCAACAAACACGAAATCTGTCTCATGTGCTTTGCACGTGCTCCCCTTCTCCAACATGAGCTCCTCACCCATTGATGCCTTGTTGATAATTCTATTAACTCAAATGTTTTTTTGGCAGTTCTTAAGTAGCTCTTCTTTCGGTGTGTGTGTTAAATCATTATTTTCGGCAAATCTGGAACTGCCGGTATTCGTATTGTTTCATGGGTTTCTTATGTCCCAACCCGACAATTTGCTTACAGAGTTGGTTAAGATTTGATGTTTGATTCTAGAATTGCTTTTCTTCATTTTTCAGCAAGCAAAATTTGCAGTTTGAAAATGTCCCTATAGTAAGGTTGGTGATGTCAAAAACGAAATATATAAAAAATGGCCCTAGTAAGGTCGGTTGATCTATGTGATGGTGTGCGTATATATGTAATTTTTAAAAATAGACTCCTTTGGTACATATGTATAATACAAGTTGATGCATCAAGATCACCTCAGGATAACTAGCGTTTTCTGCAATTTCTTGGAGTTTCAAAGTTCTCATTGAGCTCTTTGGCTTGCATCACAGAAGTGTTTTTGAACTTGTCGTTGTATACTTGACTGCATAAACCGTTATTCGTTTCAAGTTACCTATAGAGTAATTGTACAATGCTGAAGCTTTTGTGATGGTTTTTGCAGCACATGCATGTGACGCATTAAGAGGTTCATATACACGAAATAAAAGGAATATATATCGAGATGTCCATGATCTGTAAGATATGCTCTATTACTTATTTGAAGATTAGAAACTGCTACCTTGTCGAGTTGTTAATAATCTTAAATCAATAAGGCAAAGAGCTCTAGAGAATGCGTGAATGTTGCAACTTGTTCTGCGCTGAGTTCTCAAAAATGCGGTAAGTACTCAAGGGCCTTGCCACTTAAAAAGCTTAAAGAAAAAGGGAATTTGGAGAAGAACAAACGTAACTGATGGTTAAAGTGGAAAGAAAAGTAGGTGAAGTTGTTGACAAGGGAGATGTGAGTGGTTTCCAAGGTCTTAATTCCAAAGGTTGTTTAAGTGAGTCAGCTTTTCGAAAAGCATCCGGACAATGCAGTAAATTTTCATAAAAAAGAACCAACTGGTGATCAAGACGACAACATACATGAATATCCTCCTCGGTCTCATGGAGACATTGAACAAGCCTCCACATAGACTGAGTTAACAGCTGAAGCGGGCTTTAAGCTAGACTGGTAGCATACAAAGCTTGATGAAGTTTTGTTTGAAAGGAAGAAAGCAAATGGTGATGGGGACTCTTTAGGAACAAATGAAGAATCTCAAAGACTGGCTCATCCCAAGTAAGAGTGTGATTTCGCTGATTCTCAACGAAAAAATAGAGTAATAAAAAGATACATACAGTATTTTGTTATGTTTTTTGTTTGGTTTTATTAATAAAGAAGTAATTTTTTTATGCTCCAGATAAAAAAGGAAAAAACAGAAATTGAGGTAGAAAACGGAGGAGAGCTTATCATCCTCAATTCATCTCTTGTTCACTCTTGTCTCTCAAAAATGGATTCGAACCTCGAAGAACACCTAAACCCAGAAACCAAATCCGCAGAAGAAGAAAAGCCACTCGCCATTATCCCTTCTGGTGTACCAATCGCATCTCTGTCTCTGACTTTGTTCCCAACCTCAACTCAGTTTCTGAAATTGTTTTCTCATCATCCGAACAAGGTCAAGATCCCTACGCAGGCGGCCTCTTCTCTCACTCATCTCTCTCTCTCTTGTGTCTCTCCTTTACCTTGCAGAATCTCTTTCAAATCCACCATCGCTGCTAACCCTCTCCAGTCCCCTCTCTCCATCGTCCCTCGTCGTCCCGTCGATCCTTCCTCCGCCGCTGCTCTTCGTCGTGCTGCCGTCGTGTGGTTCCGCAATGACCTCCGTGTCCACGATAACGAGTGTCTCAACTCCGCCAATGACGAGTGCGTCTCCGTCTTGCCCGTTTACTGCTTCGACCCTAGAGATTACGGCAAATCCTCTTCCGGGTTCGACAAAACGGGGCCTTTCCGTGCCCAGTTTCTCATTGAGTCCGTTTCGGAGCTCCGGAAGAGTCTCCAAGCCAGAGGGTCCAATCTAGTTGTCCGTGTCGGGAAACCCGAAGCTGTCTTGGTGGAATTGGCTAAGGAGATTGGAGCAGACGCCGTTTATGCTCACAGGGAAGTGTCTCACGACGAGGTTAAAGCAGAAGGGAAGATAGAGAAGGCGATGAAGGAGGAAGGCGTTGAAGTCGACTACTTCTGGGGAAGCACTCTATATCACTTGGACGATTTACCCTTCAAAATTGAAGATTTGCCCTCAAATTACGGAGCTTTCAAGGATAAAGTCCACAAATTGGAGATCAGGAAGACAATCGCAGCGCTTGATCAATTGAAAAGCTTGCCCTCTCGAGGAGACGTTGAGCTTGGCGATATTCCTTCTCTCCTCGATCTCGGCATTAGCCCCACTGCTAGAACCAGCCAGGTTTCTGCTTTCTTTATCTCTCTCCTTAGCTCCATCCAGGTTTTTTAGGCATTTAGAACTCTTGTGGTCCATGGATTCTTCATAGGATCAACGACCGTTTCTCTTCTCTTACACCTTTTCTTACCAGGAGGGGAAGCCCACAATGATTGGAGGAGAGACAGAGGCGTTGACTAGGCTAAAGAGCTTTGCAGCCGATTGTCAGGCTCGCTTGACCAAGGGAAGCCAGAAAGGAGGTAACAACAGTGTATTTGGTGCAAACTTCTCTTGCAAGATATCACCTTGGTTAGCCATGGGAAGCATCTCTCCTCGTTCCATGTTCGATGAGCTCAAGAAAACAATCTCTGCATCAACCACCACCTCAACTCCAAGGTAATGTCTTCAGGGAACTCTGGTAAATCGGATGGGACATAGTAAGGGTATGTGTCTAACTACCATTCTTTGAAATGATTTCCTCAGGAACCGACCGGGAGATACCGGACTCAACTGGTTAATGTATGAGTTGCTATGGAGGGATTTCTTTAGGTGAGCTCTTGCTTTCTTAACTTGGCCCCAAGTAGAATTTGTCTTTTGTCTGAATCTCTCTCTTTGATGTGTTTTTATATTGGAACAGGTTTATAACCAAGAAATACAGCTCAATGAAGACGCAGGTCGAGGCTGGTCCGGCTACAGCCTGTACCGGCGCCTTTGCTTAAACCTATTTTAGGTGACCGGAAAAGTAGATCCCATCTGGTTTTTGCCCTACTCGTTGTATCTGTGAATTTTACTTGCTATCTGGGACATGACTTAATTGCTCTCTTTTGAGACTGAGTATGGAGAATGAAAGTAAGCATTTTTTTTGGCTCAATCAAGTTGTTGTTTCCTTGTTCTAAACATTTCATATACTCGTTCCATAAATAGTCTCTAGAATTTGTGACACGATCCCCGGAAGAAAGCAATTATAATATGCACTTTATAGTGAATGGGCATTACAACATCTACAACACTTACTTATCGAAGTATACACTAAACAGTAGTTACGATGGATGATGGAAGTTATATAAAAGTTTCTATGAATCGGCATTTTCAGTGACTTAAAAAAGCCTACAAATTGGTAACACCGCAAATAAATAAAACAAAAACTGTAGGGTAAAATAAAAAGAGATGTTGTTTCCTTGTTCTAAACATTTCATATACTCATTCCATAAATAGTCACTAGAATTTGTGACATGATCCTTTGCGGGTTATAACGAAGTTATAAGAGTTAAAGGACTTGAGAATGTATCTCTGAACATATCTGAAGTAGTTGTGTGTCTGAATATTTAAATTCAGGAGTATTACGATGTCACTAATATCAGAAGAAAGCAACTAAAATATGCACTTTGTAGTGAATGGGCGGGCATTAGAACTTCTACAACACTTACTTATCGAAGTACCGTAACCGTAGTCCGTAGTTACGATGGATGGAAGTTATATAAAAGTTTCTATGAATAGGCAATTTCAGTGACTTAAAAAACCGCAAATAAATAAAATAAAAACTGCAGGGTAAAATAAATGTACTCCCTTCATATATGTACTAACCTCCTAACTAAAGATGAAGCCTCCAAAATCAATTTTCAATATGCTTTATATCTGTAACACATATTTAGCCAACTGCCTTTGAACTTTGCTAATTTATATAAAAACCCCTTAAAAACAGAGACATGTGCGGGTATAATAAGGCTCTTACTTCTTGTACTCAAAGGGTGATTTTCTGTTGTTGCTTCTTCTATATGATGCCTGAAACTTTCAAAGAAGAAAGAACAACGAAGACGACCCAAAGCATCATGAAATACGCAGAAGTAAGCCAAGCCCATAGCCTTGGACCTCCAAGCTCAGCTCCTATGATCAACCTTCTCAACACAAGCACCGTAATACATCCCACTGATGTTGCAAAGAATATCAGCAGCGAAAAGCTTAGTCCTTTCGCGTTTTCTATGTATAAAGGCTCCTTGTATGCAAAGTAGTTGTATACTGTGTTTATCAGCCATGGAACTCCAATCCCCACATAAATGTTCACCGAGTTACTGCAGGAATTATCACCAAAAAGATCATGAAAAAGATCTTGATTGTTTGAAAAGGGTTTTTGAGATATTTACCTGCAGGTGATGTTTGCAATGGCTGAATCTGCGGTTAGTTGTCGCTCTGCAGCAATTTTACTTGCTACTAAGTCTGGCCATGAAGTTCCACTTGCGAGTGCTGTGAATGCTATCACATATGGGTTTATTCCTGCAAGATGAGAAGAGTTTCATACGTTTTAGCGCAAAAATGTTGTATCTCTTAATCAAGTTTTTGAAACAGGTGTGTGTACCAGTGACACAGCTTATAAGGTCGGTAAGTCTTGTGACAACAAAGGCTACTCCGCTGATGAAGAGGAGAGAGCAGATGAAAGCGATCCAACCGTGAGCAATGTTGCAAGGAGGCACAAATGCAAAAAGAAGTTTCCAGGGAGCAAGGAGTAATTGCCAAAAGGATTTGGCGATTCGAAGATAAATGCTATCCACTTTCTTTGATTCTGATGTCTCCAACTGTTTGATTAAGAGCGGGAAGAGAAACAGTTAAATATATAATGTGTTGCTAATGATCACAAAGACCGAAATTGGATATAGAAGAATCTAAAAACACTTGGTAAGTTGAAGATTTTTACCGTTATTGCATCCACAAATTGATGTTTCCAAATGTTGAAAACAGTAGAATTCTTCGCCTTACCCTTCTTAGTCGCAGAATCCGGTGGAGTATCTGCCACTGTATGATAGGTGATCCCTGCAAAAGTGTTCGTTACAGGGAATAACTGATTTATAACAATACCAGAGATAATTATGTGAATCACACAGATTTGGAAATCACGCTAAAACTGATCTTATATCAATAGAAAGACAACCTACACATACTTAGTACCTGTATCATTGTTAGCTGAATGAATAGAGAAGATATCGACAATGTTTCTGCTTCCCGATTCAACAGCTTCTTGAGCGGCATCCGAATACACATCATGAACATCATTGTCATCCTGGGATGGATCAATCTCCTCTGGAACCCACTCCTCTGGCCTATCACCTCTTGACCTTCAATTATCAAATACAAACACAAAGGTTCAATCTTTAGTAGAA
Organism: Erysimum cheiri; assembly: GCA_900406345.1. Taxonomy (NCBI): domain Eukaryota; kingdom Viridiplantae; phylum Streptophyta; class Magnoliopsida; order Brassicales; family Brassicaceae; genus Erysimum; species Erysimum cheiri. Next base: position 32,780 of record OVAQ01000269.1, on the reverse strand, counting down.
ATCTGTTTTGCGGAAACTAATATCATTGTCTGGAGAAGAAACCCACATTGGTAAAGACAGGTAAGGCCATCGCTTGTCTTGGGCGTACGCGTGAATTAGAAGTAATCCATATTGCAATACTGTCAATAATGCCTCCAAAAGTGTAATTACATTTGGTGACCACACCTGTGACACGTGAAAAGAAATTAGACCTCATCACAGTAAATTCAAGAGAATCTGTTTAGACCGCTTTTCGCAGTTACCTCGAGGATTATGTATAGCCATATGTAAGCCCAAAAAGACCACACCAGCTCGACTAGCCAAACGCCTAAGTCGGATATCTTTTTCAGTTCTCCAGCTTTTGGCACCACGACACAAACAGCATGGATGGGGAAAAGATCAAATGCAGCTGAGCCGACAAGTGTTCCAGGACCAAGACCTATATGACAAAACATGATATAAGAACTAAAGAAAATTTTAAGATAAAACTGGATTTTTTGGAATGAAGAACATAGAGGAAGAACAAGACCTCCAGCATAACGCTCCCCGATATTCCGTATTGCATCGATGGTAGCCAAAGAAATCTGAGGAAAGCTAGTTCCAAACGCCAACAGACTGATGTCTGCAATAGTAAAGTTCCAAACTTTCTTGTATGTGATGACTTCAGCTTTAGTAATGGGATCAATTGAAACCACTTTACGCGAATGTTTCACGACATTCTCCATAGACTTGAAAAACCGTGCAGTAATGGCTGACAACCCGATGAAGCAGTAGGCAAGAGCGATAAAATATAGTACAGCCCTCAAAGCATCTGACAAAGTATTTTCTCCGGAGAATAAAAAGTAGTTTTCACATCTTACATGCCCAATAACCTTAGAAGATTCTTGCAATTCCTGGGTTTGATTAAGAATTGAGGCCATTGTAGCTTATATAAACCCCACCCCCTAATAAGTCAACTGAACACTTGTCCTCACTGGGGAAAAGAATAAAAAAAAAAAAGAGGCTTACAACTTTTAGAATCTGATGAAATCTTTAGCATGATCGATCGATAATAGCAACAGAAGAAGGCGAAACAAACGGAACATGCAATATAGATTTTTCTTTCCAGAGAATCCGTAACACAAACTAAACACTGCAAAGGATCTAGTGGTAATAACAATTGCATCAAAATCCAGAGGAAACCAGATCAAAGAAACAACAAAAGATTAAAAATTTCACCATGGGTTCGGTAAAACAAGTTCACAAAGCCCTAATTTCTGGAACAAATCTCAACAAAAAATAGCTATATAAAAAATTAGAACAGAGCATGAAGGGGAGAATCTGATGAAACAGAATGACCCACGTGACGAAATAGATCAATGCGGACGTACCGGAGAATATCTCGGTGAACGGCATTCACAATCAGCCGCCGATCACGGGAGAAATTTTCCGAGAGACGGAAGGCGAGAGGCGGTGATTGGAATCGGTCAAGTGTTAGAATTTGCGGTGGAGACAAGTGAGCCATTTATATTGGCAAACAAATACGCACATCTAATCTCTCTGCATGACACCACTCTTCGATTGTTGTATCCAACTTACATTGACCGACACGTGCCCTTTTCTAATTGGATCATTTTGTTGACTAACGAGGATTTATTATTGTCGCCTTTATTTGATAAAGTTTACAAATATCAGGACCCGAATTGCAAATTTTGTTATTTCTTTTTAGTCCCCCAATTTTGTTTCATATCATCCTTATAACGTTATAAACATTTGTTTTAAATTCCAAACTTAGACCAAAACTTAGTAATTCTGGGTTTTATGACCTCGAGTTTAGATATATCTACTAAAAAACTGACGTGGTTCTTTATATAATTTACTTATGTTCTTTTAAAAAATAATAACATGATATATACGAACGTATTATCAAATCAGAATTATAGAAATATTTATTCCAGCTATACTTTCTACTTGATTGTGGCAATTTAGATAATGACATCAATCTACCTATTGTTTATCACGTGTAATTCGTGTTAAGCGAACTAGAAACTAGAAAGTCCAAATACGTGTTTGTTCTTCTTCTTCTGTACTAGTAATATAGGATTGTCATCCACGAGACGTCATAATTGTAAATCTACAATTTATTATAACATCAATGAATAAACACGCAATGTAATTGGATTAACTCGCTAAACACTTATGGTCGCGAATTCGCGATAAATTTGATAAGAACAAATTCTATACGTCACATATCACTAGGAAGTCAAGACTATTATTAATTAGTTCTTTTGTTCCTTTTCCCGGCCAACTCTTTATATTTGATTTGACGAAAACATATAAAGAAAAACATGTAGTATTTTCGGTGGTGCATCGCCGGCTTCTTCTAGATATGTTTTTCACCGATCTCGGAAATCGTCACTGCTAATTTGGCGTTGCGGCGAAACTTGAAGGTTGGGTTTTCGACGGCGCAATCTGAGGCTGATTCTCTGCAGTGGTTCCCGACGTGGTCCTCCTTATCGCCATGTTTCATTGTTGGGCCATGGCTCTCGTGTGAGTCGTCGGTGTTGCAGTCTGAATCGGAGCGAGTGGCGGCTTGGATCTTCTCCGGTGTGGCAATGAACATTTACGTTCATTATGGTAAGATCTCTCCTCGGATTGTGGTTCACCAATGCTTAGTGCATTTGTTGGATTGGGATTTTGGTTGTGTTGTTGTTGTGTTTCTTTGTTGTGTTGCGACTTTGGACGGTTACGCGTTTTGCTCCATCGAGAGTTTCCGAAGTTGAATAGAGACGGCGGTTCGGTCTAGGTGGTGTATTCACATCTGTGGGAGCTTTCCTGTAGCGTCTTGCTCGGGAATGGTGGTCGGAGGCGGCTTCTCCGGCTGTCCGTAGACGCTCCCGTGCCGCCGGATGTGTTTATGTCCATTCTAGCGGTTCCGTTTTTGCGTTAGTTCTCGGAAAAGCTGTAAGCGTCTCTTTGTTCTGAGGTTTTGAAGGCTGGCTTCAGATAGGATTTGCTCGTGGCAACGACGATGAGGATTCGAGTTCTTTGGAACTGTGGCAACCACGCAAATGTCCGAACTTTACGGTTTGAAATCGGTGTTTCCTCTTCGAAACTCTATTGGTTATTTTTGTTTGTGATCTCCTTGTCGTTTTCTGTTGTTTCGTAATTTTAGATTTTAGTTGTAGATTTTGGTATTTCTGTCATCTTTGTTTCCTCTGTAACTTCTGTCAAAAATTCGAAAATGGTATAAATTTAACCTTTTACCAAAAAAAAAAAAAAACCATGTAGTATGCAAATCTAAACCGGTTTAAAAGGACCTTTATGAGTGGAAAAATAAAACAAGGGTATATTTGTAATTAAGTTGGGCTGGCAGAAAATAAAGAAGCCCTATCAATCACATATTTCACATGTACTATATAAAAGGCAAAACCCTAGCAAGCGATACTCTTCGACTCAGCCGTCCTTTTGCAGAAACCATTTGGAGTTGGAGCTTTGGAGCAGGACTACAATGGTATCTCTCCCTTCGCTCTTTTCGTTTCATTTCTTCTCTTGTTCTCGTTTGATCTGGATCTCTTAGTTGTTTGCTTTCATGCTTGTATCAACGAATTAGATTTCGCATCTGGCACGAGTCTCGCTTTACCATTACTGATCCGCTTAGGATTTAGGGTTTGTTTGATTTGTTAGTAGAGAGCTAATGAATGCTGTCAGAAATTTCTGTAAAGAGCAATGGCTTTCTCATCTCATTTCCATCTTCACCGATGTTCACTGGGTGCTTTACTAATCTAATTACGCCACGATTTGCTTTCAGGCCCCGAAGAAAGGAGTGAAGTTAGCTACCAAGAAGAAGACGGTATGACCTTAATTTGTTTTTTTCTTTCAAATTTCTAGTGTTCTTCAAATATTTTGGAACATTCAATTTGTTTTTGTGGTGTATATATTTTTAAGTTTGTGTTATGATTTCTGATTTTCCCAGGAGAAAGTTACAAACCCTCTATTTGAGAGGAGGCCGAAGCAATTCGGTATTGGTGGAGCTTTGCCTCCTAAGAAGGATCTCTCTCGCTACATCAAATGGCCAAAATCAATCCGTCTTCAAAGGCAGAAGAGGATCCTTAAGCAGAGGTTGAAGGTCCCACCAGCTCTTAACCAATTCACCAAGACTCTTGACAAGAATCTTGGTAAGAGTCTATTGCATTCTCAATACCCTCTTTTGCTCTTTACTCTTCGAACACCACAGACACTTGGTTTTGGACTTGCTGCTATTTAAATTCTATCGAAATATTTGCCAGTTTTGTAGATTTTCCCCTTAAGTTAGTGCCTTACTATATTCTGTATTTGATTATTGCAGCTACCAGCCTCTTCAAGATCCTTCTGAAGTATAGGCCAGAAGACAAAGCTGCCAAGAAAGAGCGTCTTGTCAAGAAAGCTCAAGCTGAAACAGAAGGAAAGCCTTCCGAGTCTAAGAAGCCCATTGTGGTGAAATATGGCCTCAACCATGTGACCTACCTCATCGAGCAGAACAAGGCACAACTTGTTGTCATCGCTCATGATGTTGACCCCATTGAATTGGTTGTCTGGTTGCCTGCTCTTTGCAGGAAGATGGAAGTCCCGTACTGCATTGTCAAGGGAAAATCTCGTCTTGGAGCGGTATGTGTTGTGTGTCCATCTTTGGGTCATATCGCTCAAGTTAAAGATGTTGGGTTGATCTTAATTACTGTGTCTTATTTTCAGGTTGTTCACCAAAAGACTGCTGCTTGCTTGTGTTTGACCACTGTCAAGAACGAGGACAAGCTAGAGTTCAGCAAAATCCTTGAGGCTATCAAGGTAAAAGCTTCTTGTGACATGGAATAGAAATGGTGAATTTTGCAGCGAAAGATGTACTCTCTTATGTTGTTTAACTTGGTTCCTGTGTTTGTGTATAGGCTAACTTCAATGACAAGTTCGAGGAGTACAGGAAGAAATGGGGAGGAGGCATAATGGGATCCAAGTCTCAGGCTAAGACCAAGGCCAAGGAAAGAGTTCTTGCAAAGGAGGCTGCCCAAAGGATGACTTAAGAGGATTGCTGCCTCTTTTATGTGTTTGGTCGGATTCGTAAACTTAATAGAGCTTTTTGATTTAGCTGTTTCTTGAAGTACTCTTTTTAGTTGAACTCTTCTTTATGGATGTTTGCACTTTCTTGGGACAGTTTCAATGTTGTTCAAACTCGATCCTTTGGTCTCTCAACCATTTAAACTTGACATTTTTGAAATTATTGCCGAAGCAAATTTACATTGAGGAGATTTAGTATGTCCGAAAAGTAAAATAATTTTGACGGCCTAATAAGGCCCATTTATAATAGTAATAACTTTATTATGAGTTGAGACGAAAAAACGAGATACTGGAAAAAAGTTAAAAACAAGTGGGCTGGTAGCAAAGCAACAATTTGGGCCTGGATTAATTAATACGGAGTATTTATTTGACACAGAACCAAGTTTTCGGATATTGTTAGAGACCCCCCTTTAACTAAATCTCTTTGGTCATTGCGATTTGCTGCAACTGACGATTTGGAGGGAATCGGTAAGTGTGGGTAACGGCATGGAAGCCACTGATCCAAGCTCAGAGCTGGAGCTCTACACCATCCCTGCTCAATCCAGTATGTCTTCTCTTTCTTCTCCAAATGCCTTGAACACTCTCGCCAAGCTTTTTGAGATTTCTAGGGTTTATTCCTCGACTGTTTCCGTATTACCAACAATTGTTCTGCTTTCTAGGGTTTGTTTTCTTTGAAATTGATTAGGGGATCTGTCTTTTCTTGTTATTTTCTAATAGGATGGTTCTTATGGGATGATATACACGAAATTGAAAGACGCGAATTTGAGGAGTTCTTCACTGAGAGCTCAATCACTAGAACCCCAAAAGTTTACAAGGAGTACAGAGATTTCATTATCAATAAGTTTAGAGAGGACACTTCTAGGAGGCTCACCTTCACCAGCATCCGCAAGTTTCTCGTCGGCGATGTCAATTTGCTTCAGAAAGTCTTTCTCTTCCTCCAAAAGTGGGGATTGATCAATTTTGGCTCTTCCCTTGAGAACAATGATCATTTGCTGCTGCTCGATACTGCTAGAATCGAACAAGGGACTCCCCCTGGTATTCGAGTTACTGCAACCCCTAATTCTTTGAGGCCTATTACTGCACCACCGCCCCTTGTTGAAGAAATAACTGAGTCCGGCATCAAATTACCGCCGCTGACCTCTTATTCAGATGTTTTCAGCAATTTCAAGAAGCCCGATGATGTATTGGTTTGTGGGCATTGTGGAGAACGCTGTGATTCTCCTTTCTATCCACATAACAAGGTGTAGTTTTTGTTCTCCACGGATTAGCATGTTTCACCTTCTCTTGTCTGTGTTGTTTTTGTTCGTTTCCTGACATATGATGTTGGCAGAGTATTGTCAACATATGCCAAAAGTGTTTCAAGAATGGAAACTATGGGGAGAACAACGCTGCAGATGATTTTAAGTTGATTGGAAATTCAGCTGCAGCTGTGTGGACCGAGGAAGAGATCCTCCTCTTGCTGGAATCTGTGTCGAAACATGGAGATGATTGGGAACTCATTGCACAAAGTGTTTCGACAAAGAGTAGGCTAGATTGCATTTCAAAACTCATTGAGCTCCCCTTTGGAGAGTTTCTGATGGGTTCTACTTCTGGAAGACTCAATTCCTCTCTCCCAACCGAGGATGAAAACACACAACAGGTGAAAACTGATGGTCAACAACATGAGGAAACTGAGACGAGGGAAGAAAAGGAAGATCACGTGGATGAAGATGAGCCTCCAGCGAAAAAGAAACGTGTTGCACTGATATCAGACGGTGATAGTTCACTTATGAGACAGGTAAATGTTTGGCTAAACAATGTTCCTTGTGTTCATTATCTTCCATAATGTTCGGCTTGTTCTCTGCCTTTAACTGTAGCAAAGAGTGCCCTTTCAACTCTAGTGAAAAAGAGTTTTCAAGAGATAACATATTTACATATTGCACAACAGGTCGCGGCCATGGCAAGCAAAGTTGGTCCATCTGTCGCAACCGCTGCTGCAAAAGCTGCAATTGCAGCGCTTTGTGATGAAGCCTCATGTCCAAAAGAGATTTTTGACACTGGGGATTACACCAATTCTGCAGTTGATAGGTTCGATTCTCTAACCCCTCAACCTGCTTATGGATTGGCTTCTCATGTCGTTGTCAAGGCTAATCTCAAAACTTTTGCTCACAGAGCGGATGGAGACAAAGATACGGATATGGAGGAACAGCAAGAAGACAAAGGTAACTGATTTAATTTGCATCCCTGGGTTTAGAATGAAAGCTCAAGACCTAAGATTTTTGTAATCCTTATAATATCTGCAGACGGGCCTCAGGGTCTACCTGTAGCTCTAAGGATAAGAGCGTCTGTGGCAACAGCTCTAGGAGCTGCGGCTGCCCAGGCGAAAATACTGGCTGATCAAGAAGAAAGAGAAATGGAACATTTAGCTGCGAAAGTAATAGACCAACAGGTTGGTTTCAACATTAAAACCTTAAAGTCTCGTCCACTCTGTTTGTGTCTTGACCGGGATGTTTTGCTTGGATTTATATACTCAGGTGAAGAAACTGCAGAGCAAGTTGAAGTTTCTGGACCACTTGGAAATGATAATGGATGTGGAAGAGGAAGTGATAGAGGGTGTAAAGGAAAGAATCCTCCAAGAGAGGATTAGCGTTTTGCAATGTGCGTTTCGTAGTGGTATTACCAAACGTTGGGATCATACGTACGTGAAATGATCTTCTTTTATCTTCTCGTGGGGTAGATTTGTTTTCTGCGTTTGCGTCAAATGGAAAATGGATGTGTTTTGTTGACTTTTGTCGATCATAATTTAAGTATCTCTTATTGATGTGCCAGTATATATATATATATATATAGAGAGAGAGAGAGAGGCTTTATTGACTTTATGAGAGAGTATAGGTTGCATGCATACATTTTTTTTTTTTTTTTGTGGATTTGTCTGACCAAACGGATGGGTCTCTCTCTAATTCATACGCCTCCGTGTGATGTCAATAAATAAATTCCCGAAAAAAAATTTCTGATATTGAGAGCTCTCAACTTGTTTCTCATAATTCGAATAAATACGTAAAAAACAGTGTCACTCTCCTATAAATAGGATGACACGGCCCTCAAAAACCCTTCTTTACCTCAGAAAATAGTATCTCTCTCTCTCTCTCTCGATCTCGCTCCGGTCCATATCAATCGCAGAACATGAAGTCGTCGGAATTCGAATACCACGAGGTTCTTTCTCTCTCTCTCTCTCTTTGTCTTTCAATCTGTCTCGTCTCCTCAGAGATTGAGATAGTAGTAATAGTTTAATTTAACATGCATGAGAGCGAAAGCGTGGTCATGAGATGATTGATCATTCCTTCATATACAACATGTTTACTTGAGACAGGAATACATAAGAAACTCAAGAGGTGTTGAGTTATTCGCTTGTAGATGGATCCCCTCATCTTCTTCTCCTAAAGCTCTGGTTTTCCTCTGCCATGGTAATTTAGTTAATTTCCTACTTATTCTAGCCGCTTCCATTACAACAGAGAACAAAACTGACTGGTTAGTTTGGGTTTTGTCTAGGTTACGGTATGGAGTGTAGCGACTCCATGAAAGGTATTTCATTTTTCTTCTTTATTATATACACACATATGCTTAATAATAATGCATCAGATCGGACGAATCTCCACATATATTGAATTTTAGATTTAATTAGCAAGTTTTCTTAATTTGCTTCTCTATCAATTTTCTGAATCAGGTTACCCAAGATACTGTGTTGCAAATCGTCAATTTATGTTTGGGATTGATAAACAAAAATAATCATTTGTTTTTCACTACATATATATATATATATATATATATAAAGAAACATTTAAAATTGAACTTTGATGCATTATTTAGTAAATTATTATCTGTGTACGTACAGATAATATAGCACATGGTGGATCATAAATTTACTATGGAACCATTCATGAATTAATGTGTGTAGTAAAAACTTATTAAATGCCTCTGAAAATTAAAGCAAGTCATGGAGGGTGTTAGGACCGGTAGGTCAACAATTGTCTTATTTTATGTGGTTGGTTTGGGTTGGAGAACGACCGTAGACTATTTAATTGAGAGGGGTCTTTCCTCGGTTACAGTGTAATTGATCTCTATCAAATTAAATTACCTTCTGTATCTGGCTTGGTTGTTGAGAAAATTGATTCCATCAGGTCCTTGCAACTAGACTGATACATGTTTTGATTTTAGAATGCGGAATCAGACTGGCTTCAGCCGGCTACGCGGTTTTTGGTATGGACTATGAAGGTCACGGAAGGTCCATGGGATCTCGTTGCTACATCAAGAAGTTTGGGAACGTTGTCAATGATTGCTACGACTACTACACCTCTATTTGTGGTATAACATTAATTACATACATAACAACAACAAGTACATTTGTCTCTCTTCTTCTCCACATATCAGTATCAGTAAGAAGAGATCTTCTCAACCCCCACCAAGTTAATTGTCATGAATTTTATGTACCAGCGCAAGAGGAGTACATGGACAAAGGCAGATTCTTGTATGGAGAATCCATGGGAGGTGCAGTCACTTTATTGCTTCACAAAAAGGATCCTTCGTTTTGGAACGGCGCCGTTCTTGTTGCTCCAATGTGTAAGGTACGTAAAAACCTGCAAATTTTAGATTATGGTAATATCTTGGGAGATAAAATATCGAAATGCAGATGTGTACGTATATTGTTATGTATGAATTAATATGCAGATATCTGAGAAGGTGAAGCCACACCCCGTGGTGATTAGTCTGTTGACTAGAGTAGAAGAAATCATACCGAAATGGAAAATAGTTCCAACAAAAGACGTGATCGACGCTGCTTTCAAGGACCTCGTCAAGCGAGAAGAGGTCTCTCTATATGGAGTATATATAATCATCTCTCACCATCTAAATTTTGTTATAGAGAGTTAACGTTTGGTGTGTGTAAATGCAGGTAAGGAACAACAAGCTGATATACCAAGACAAGCCTAGACTTAAAACCGCACTTGAGATGCTCAGGACAAGCATGAACCTCGAAGACACTCTCCACGAGGTTCATGTCTCTTAAATATTAATCTTGATCCCACGATATGAAATTCCTGAAAACATGCATTACTTAGAAATTTGATCGGATTTTGTAGATAACAATGCCCTTCTTTGTATTACACGGAGAAGCAGATACAGTGACGGATCCAGAGATAAGCAAAGCTTTGTACGAGAAAGCTGGCACAAGGGACAAGACAATCAAGTTGTATCCGGGGATGTGGCACGCTCTGACGTCAGGTGAACCTGACTGTAACGTTGACCTTGTTTTTGCTGACATCATCACTTGGCTTGACCTTCGAACCGCTGACCCAGCCTCTCTTACTGTCACTCCTATACGAGTTACTACCACTAGGAGCGTCGAGAGGGCTATTGTCAACGGCGTGAGTAACAGTCAACGGAGGCCTAAACGTCCCTACTTGAACCTCCTTTGTGGTTTGAACCGTGGCCGTTTGGTTCCACGATCTGCTATGTAATGAAATTTTATTTGTGGAAAAGAGTGAATTATGATTTCGTATGGATTATTAAACAAGTAAAGAAACTGTTCCCCATCCCAGCTTTAGAAAAATGGGTCTTGAAATCAACATTGCTTGCTTTATATTGGGTCATCAATTTTATGGCTAAACTAAAAGATGTTAACAATCATGAATTGCATACAACATTGGCGGGGTTTGTGGAAAACGTTAGAAATAAATTGAGAAAGCCCATAAAGTGATAAGGCCCAACAATATGAAAGGCCTAACTTAATTATGTTGCACCGCCGGTCCGCCAAGTCGTCCTTTTTCTTCTTCTTGTTGCTGTGAGAGATCTCATCTCTGAAAACGAAAGCGAGATTTATCAGGTGAGGTAAAACCCTAATTTCTTCGATCTGCCTTTGTGTGAATAATCTGTTATTTTGCTTTCCTGAATCTCTTTCGTGTTCCTTAACTCCGATAGGCTCGACGTATTTGGTGAATCTTGCGGAGAAGGAAGAGCTCGCGAGAAATCAACATGAGGTACCTGTCTCTCTCGCTCTCTCTCTCTCTTGTTCGGTGTTTTATGGTGCTAGATTTGAAACTTGTCTCACACTGTGTTTCTCATTATTTTCCATTTTCCTCGCAGTAAGCCAATGGAAGAGGATACCAATGTAAGTTTCCTTGTATTTTGTCTCGTTCTATAAGCTTCGTCGCTATCATAATAAACCAATGTAATTCATCTTGTGTTGCCAATTCCAGCAATCTTAACAATCGCCTTACCCTCTAGTGCTTGATTAGGACTGAACCACTTTAGATTTTCCACTGAATCTTGGTTCCGTTGTGCGTTTAATGGGTGTTTTAGTGACTGACTCATATGAGAACGTGTAGATAATTTGGTTGTTTTCATCTCTCATTCGATTGATCTAGAGCTCTGACTTTTCTTGTATAGTCATTTGATTATAACTCACTCGGATCTTGCACTAGTTTCCTTCTTATCTGGTACTTCCTAGGGTTGTAATCTCTCCTATAAGGTTGTTCCTAGCTAGTCATCATGCTTGATACTGTTCTTAGCAGGGCAAGACTGAGGAAGAGGAATTCAACACCGGGCCACTCTCTGTTCTTATGATGAGCGTGAAGAATAACACTCAGGTATAGAGATCTCTAGGTTTGTCTATGGAGCTTCGGCTTCATGAGACTCATGTTACATGATGATGTATATGGAAACTGATTTAAGTGGATTGATGTTTTTGAGCTTCCTTTAGTAACACCTTCGTGAGCCTCATGTTAGACAATAAATGTGTATAAAGAGTAGTTACAAATAGAAGCTTGTTAACGAGCTCAAGTTTTCTTGTGTGTTCAGGTGTTAATCAATTGCCGGAACAACAGGAAACTTCTTGGGCGAGTCAGGGCGTTTGACAGACACTGCAACATGGTTCTTGAAAATGTTAGAGAGATGTGGACTGAGGTGAACAAAATTCTCCTGAAATTATTATTTGTCTATATTCTTGTATTTCTCAGATGTTGGCTTTGTTTGGTTTAGGTTCCGAAAACTGGGAAAGGCAAGAAGAAAGCACTTCCCGTGAACAGAGATCGGTTCATAAGCAAGATGTTTCTGCGTGGAGACTCGGTCATTATCGTCCTCAGGAATCCAAAGTAAGAAATAGAGAGAGAGAGACCTAAGAGGCATGTTCCTTGTTTGTGCTAAAACGGATGAATCTACTGTATGTACTAGTACTATCTACTAAGTTTGACATTTATGTGTCTCGTTTTCGTTAATGTCCGAATTGACAAGATCTTTCTAGAGGTGTTTACCCCGTAACCGCATTTGTGTTCAGTTTACCTGTTCGCATGTCCAAGCACAAAACTAGGGTGATATATCATTAAAAAAGTAAAACTTTAAAATCGGTGTGAGGTTCAATCTCCACTACATTGACACGAATATAATAGAAATCAAAATGTAAAAAAAGAAGAAAAAAAAAAACTTAAAGAAAAAGAGGCTCTCCTCTGCTGGCTTGCGGCTACAATTACTCGGTTGTTGATGAAGTGGTGGAAGAATCCTGCTTTTGGTCGCCAAAGACACGTTGACGGAAATCTTTGACCATAAGTGGGAGTCCTTGGCGTAGAGCCACCTTTGGTTCCCAGCCAAGAAGCTCTTTGGCCTTTGTGATGTCTGGTTTCCTCTTGTGTGGGTCGTCCTCTGTGTTTGGTCTAAACTCTATCTTTGCGTTCGGGTCGATCGTCTCTTGAACCACCTGCGCATCACCATTCCACTTATTTGGGTCAGAATTTGACAACTCAGATGATATGTAACAAGAGAAAAGAGTGAAGAAGACCTTGGCGAGCTCGAGCATGGTGAATTCACCGGGGTTACCAAGGTTAAATGGACCGACATGTTCACCCTCCATCAACCTCATCAGACCCTCCACCTACCACATAAATTTCACATTTAAGTTTACCGCTACACAATAATAAACAGCAATGTAAAGGTAATGGAGCGACAAAAAGAAAGATGAAACCAAGAAATGGTATAATAATAAAGATCCGTTTTTTTGGTCCCACGATATTGATTGATACGTATTCATCCCCAACGTTAATGTCACACTGTATACTGTATACAGCTAAACCATTGCATGTAATCCTTTTCCACACCAAGTTAGCGAATCCTGGTCAGAAATCTTATCCTAGAGAAATTGTAAATACAAGTGATTTGACTAACCATGGAGACTCAAATTATCAATTCTCAACCCAGTTATTGTATCCTAGTGAGATCACTATATATCTTTGAATATTATCAAGATATGACTGTTCACCATGTCAAAACTGAAGTATACCCCATGAAATGTAACGATTGAATTAAAAACAAAAAAGAAAGGGTGTTTGTATTTGGCAATTTGAAGCAGTAGGGTTACAGTGAATTGAACTTTTCCTTGTTTTTATATAATCATTCATTTGTATAATTAGGGAGGAAAAAGTAAAAGAGCTTTTACCAGATCAGAGACAAACTGGAAACTCCTTGTCTGCTTACCATCACCATAAACAGTCAAAGGCTCTTTTCTTAATGCCTGCACAATCATATCATTACCATTTCATTACTCCACTTGATAAAAAATAAAAAAAAGGTAACTCAACTAATCATTGATTGGATTCACTTATTATGTCCTTTTTTAAAAAAAAAAACCCGTGCGCACCTGGGCAACGAAGTTGCTAACCACACGACCGTCATCGATACACATCCTGGGGCCATAAGTATTGAAGATCCTAGCAATCCTAACCTCAACATTAGCGCCTCTGTGGTAGTCCATGGTCAAAGTCTCCGCCGTACGTTTGCCTTCGTCGTAACAACTCCGAACACCTGTTCCAATTTGCCATAACACTCTTATCAATAATAATACAAATGTGAAAAGAATATATTTTGAGTAAAAATGTGAAAAGACGGGGTAAAAAGGTTAAATTAGGAGGATGGAAAGATCCCCTGCGGGCGCGTCTAAGAAAGGGACACGTCTCAAAGGCGTACAAGGAAAGGACCCACTACTAGTGTATTTACTATATACGGTTCAAATGGTTTTGACCAGATCTGAGCGGAGCCACGAAGCGTATGCTAATAATAATATATACAAGTCAGTTTGTCTCTGCTAATGTGCGCTTTTTGTTTTCCGATGGGATTAACGTTGGGATTAAAAAATGAAAAAAATGAAAGCAAGAGAATTTACCGATGGGATTAACGTTGCCCCAGTAAGTCTCAACCTGAGGATGCTGGAGAGGATCTCCGTAGACCTCACTGGTACTCGTCAGTAGAAATCTGGCTCCCACTCGCTTCGCTAGACCCAACATGTTCAATGTTCCCACCACATTCGTCTTGTATCCACACACAGAGTTAAGGAGGGAGAGCAGATCCAAACCATAAACAATACACAATACACAATAGCAGGAGAAGATAGATAAAAAAACCATAAGCAAGAGAAGAAGAAAGGATATGATAGTCTTGACGGGATTGAATTTGTAGTGCACAGGAGAAGCAGGGCATGCCAAATGGTAGATCTGATCAACCTCCAGCAATAGCGGTTCCACCACGTCGTGCCTTATGAGTTCGAAGTTTGGGTTCCCGAAATGATGCATCACGTTCTCCTTACGCCCCGTGAAGAAGTTATCGACGACGATCACGTTGTCTCCTCTCGCCATCAACCGGTCCACCAGGTGAGACCCCACGAAACCGGCTCCACCGGTCACAACTACCCTAAGCACTTTGCGTTTCAGACCCAGAGGGATTTTGCCGCCTGCAGATCCAATCCGGCTCACGTACTCCATGCTAGGCTTCCTCTGAACCGCCGGCAGATACGATCGCATCCCGTATCCCGAGAGCGGATCCACGTCGTAAGGCATTGGCTGGTTGGAGGATTTCGACAAGATTGTGAATCCTAATGTTGCGATGGCAATGCCGACGAGGACGAACACCAGTCTCTGTTCTCTCAGCATGTAACGGATCGGACGAATCGCTACGAACCATGGCTTTATTGGCTTCGGATAATAGGATTCCGCTTCTGGTTGTTCCATCTCGTGTCTCCGGTATGTCAGCTCAGACGCCATCTTCTTCTTCCTCCTCAATTGAAATCGGGAAACAGCGACGGAATTTTCTGGATCCACGACCGAGATAAAGAGAGAGAGAGATGGAAGGAGAAGTAATCGGAGTGTCTTTGATTTTCGGAGTCGAACTCGCCGGAGACTGAGTCGACCTATAGGACGGGAGTGAAAAGCGAATTGGGTTTTCTGTATTTAAGTAGAAGAGATGTTACAGTTCTACCCTCATTTTTTACTTTTATTTCGACTATGCCCCTGCATTTACTTTTTCTCTTCTTTTGGCGTTTTTCATAAGTATTTGAAAAGTAAAACCATTCTTCATTACCGTCTGAATGGTTGCACTAAAAACAGGCGGACTAAATTGCTGACAGATTAGACCGCTCCATTTTTAGGATGGACAACGAACCGCTGCGATCCAAGTTTATTTGTATGTAAAAGTAGTCCTCAGTTGCTCCGCAGCAGTTTTCTTTTATTTTTTTGGGTCCACATCACTGCAGTTTACAATTCACGAATGCTAAATTAAAAGCGGTCCAATCCGTAAATGATTTTGTCCGCTCCAACCGCACCCACCATTCGAAGCCTAAGCTATCTTCGTCCATTTGTTGACCAATTACAGTTTTTCTTTTTTAGATTCTTTGTCTTTACAAGCTCTTTTTTTTTTAACATAAAATTTCCTTTACAAACTTAAATGATTAGTTTAAAAATAAATTAAATAACTAATTTATCGGTTATGCGTTTACTACTTGTTGTGAATCAATGTATTTATTAAATGACTTTCATGTTTTTTTAATGACAACTATTGATATTATTATTTTCACTTTGCATTTTTAGATTTTTGCATAAATTTTAACTTTTGTATTCATTGTCATTAACAGCAGCTGAATTGAGTTTTCTAAAGTTCATCCTAAAATATGAATTGGAAACTGTTGGTAATTTATAACGTTTATATAATACTATGAGTAACGTATTATTTAGAAAAAACTTCATAGTCAAATAAATATCATTTCATTCAATAGTATTGTTATCATTGTTGGTAACTTGTTATGCCGGATTCGAACTTCGAACTTCCGTTGTTATAGAAAAAAAATAACGAGGGAAAATATATCATAGAGTTAATAAGGTAGAGTAATGTAGCTTAAGAAAGTCAATAAGCGCCTAATTGTCACGCAAAGCCAATTTGATGACAACTTTGAGTGATTTCAACGCTCGTTTATTTTTTTCTTTTTAATTATTTCTCCCCACTAGCTAGTGATATATTCACACCTACCATATAGTATTATAAATTATGTATAATACTTTTATTGTTAGGAAATATTCTCGTACTAAACGTTTGTTGACGGTTTCACAAACTCACATTCATAACGTTTTTACTTTTTTGCTGAGAAGAAAACGTGACATAGCAACGTTTTACTGGTTGCCACGGCCGTGAATTAAAAATATGAATTCTGTTCTTACCGATTACAAAAATTTGTACATATTATGATGATGATAACTCTTTTGCGTGTTGTAGGTTAATAATATCATGTGTGCGTGTTAACATTTAACTAGGTTTTAAGTTAATGTTATTACATATATGCAAGTCAATAGTATCGTACCTGAATCAAAGAGCGAACACATTAAGTTTCATGAACTTTCAAGACAAAATCAATTTACAACGTATATTTATATATTATTTATTTATTGTATATATTGGATTTATAACATATTCTTTTGAGATTATGGTTATTTCAGCCTATTTTTAATTGAATTATGCTTTATAACAACTATATTAGACCATCTTACTTAGACTAATAACTGGAGCTCTGGTTACATAAAAAGAATTCATATACTTCAATTTAAAACTAATTGGGTATCTAATTTGTATATTATTTTAGATCTTATCTCATTTCTGACATTAAATTTCTAACATATATTAGAAAAAAGGAAAAATAAGTTTGTTAAGAGAGAAGAGGAAGAGAACATTATATGATTACAATGAAATATTAGAGTTTCATAAGCAAATAGCGAATCATATGATGGAACATAGAGATTTGGTGTCGTAATGGACAAAGAGAGGCATAATTTATATAATTTTAATTTTAAAATTAACCCCGGTTGGCTGAATAGTGACAATTCAACACACATACTTAATCATAATTTTGATTAAGTTGCTTCATATAAAGAAATATAGCCAATAGAATATAAACTGGATTAATACAAATTTGATCATGATTTAACTTTTTTCGAATTATATTACGATTAGAGAAGCCAAATCGATTGAGTTCTTGAATGAGTTTTGAATTCATTTTATAACGGAAAGGGTAAATTAAATTATATCATACTAATTGGACTGAAACTTGTAGTTATGGATGTAACGTGGAGCATTTGTCAAAAAAAAAAAAAGGATGTAACGTGGAGCTCTATTATTATCTCCCACGTTTTCCGCACTCTCTTTTTCCCCTTTTCCGAGCCAACGCCACTTTTTTTGTTTGCCTTTATTACATTCTTCTTCTCCCATAAACAAAAAGATTATATAAAACCGGCACTTTACAGTTTAGATCGTCTGTACATTGCATAAACAATACTACTAGTAGTAAGTTTTTATACGTTGATTTATATCTGAAAGCTCTAGTTATGTACAAAGTACGTCTTAACTCTTAATAACGCTTTAAATCATTGCATTTAAGTTAAGAATCCCAACAACTATAGTATTTTGTCACGATCTACGTACATCTACTGCAATCATTACCAAACATAAATAATTGAAACCATCCGATAATCATCAATTTAATATATACTCCATATGACAACTACATACATGTATAGGACTTGGCGGTTGGATGCATAACTTTTGTTCGTTGTCGTTCTTTAAATAAAAACGGATGGATTGTGATGCTACTTTTGTGATTTGTNTTAAAAAAAAAAAAAAAAAAAAAACAATGATTGAGCCATTTTAGTAATATATTAGGTGTACATATATATATAATGAATTTTGGGTTTAATACGTATAACGTTTTCGAGCGTATAAATTAGTCTACCTTAGATAGCAGTGTTTTCCGAACTTTAATACATGGCCAAAATAAATACATTATATACGATTGATATATTTAGCCCAAAAAAAAAAATACGATTGATATAAGCTGTAAAGTTTTTGTAAAAAAAAAATGAGTGCGGGACCTTAACGAGGAGAAATCTGGATATGCATCTTGGGCTAAATGTAGGCCTACATATCTCAAAACCCGTAGAATTCAAATTTGGGCTTAATGACCACTTCGCTCCCTTTTATATATATCAACCCTCAATAATCTTTTTTTATAAAGTATTCGCTGAGATTACCTCTTTTTTTTGTTGCTTTTTAAGTATTCCCATTCTGTATTCCATAGAATAATACCTTGTTGCCCCCACAATTGACTCTTCCAAATTTATTTTCTATAACATATATTTCTCAAAGATTTTGATAAATGGAAAAAAACCAAATGTAATGAATATATTTATATATAGTTGTGGAATGAGAAAATGGTTGAAAAGAAAATAAACTTGTGGAATAAATAACAAATTAATAAATGAAAGAAAATGTAGTTGAAAACAACTTTTATAATGTATGCCACCAGACTTAATTACGAAATGAAAAAATGGTTCATACAATCATACTAATCAGGATATGATTGATAAATTGTAGGGTGAAATATATATATATATACGAAACAAAAAGAAGAAGAAGAAGAGGAGAGACATTCGCAAGTAAAAAAAAATGAACCGAGGCCAAATGGAAATTAATTACTATTATGAAATCATATATTCATGTTAATTTCCGTGAGTTAGAAATAACCGAGGAAACAATCATATTCAAAGTAAAATACACAAAGTGTTTTTTCTTTTTATTCTAATGTGTGAAAGTATGTATTATTGTAATAAATATTGGAGCGTAGTAGACTACAAGCCATCATAGGCAAGCTTGTTAAGGAGAGCGAGAGCGTTGCTGCATAATTGCATACACTTGGTAGCCTTCCTACGAACCATCCTGACCGTCCGTGTTCTACTCGACGTCTCTTCGAATCCATCGAGACACGTGTCCTCATCCGTGAGTGCTGCGCTTAGCCACGTGGCGAGATCGCTCATCTGCCGCTGAAACCCATCCGCCTCCAGTTTCCGGAGCACGGCGAGTGACTTGTACAGATTGTCCAGGGAGTCCACGAACAGCTCTCGGCAATCCGATAACGCGATTCTCTCGCGTTCCCCGACCGCTGAACGCCGCGTTTTGAGCAACAGTCTCAAGATCCGCTTGGTGTCGGTTATGGTCACCGCGACGCTGGCTCGTGCCCACTTGCCCGAGTTGTTTCTAGCCACGATTGCAAACGGCCACAGCGTTCGGACGCAGAGGCTTTGGTATCGCGTTACGCTGCACGCGTTTCTAACGTATGTGCTGTACCGCGTTACGGTGTCGTCTGTGTTGTTGCTTCTGGAGGCTAACGACGGATTTGGGATTAGTGCGAGAAGAAGAAGAGAGAGAAGCAGAAGAGTAAACGCGAAAGAAGAAGACATGTTCTTCTGTGTATCCAAACTTTGTTAAGAAACTGGGACGATATTTTAGATGGATAGTACTAGATAGAGAGAGAGACTAGTACTATTATATATACACATACCAAGGATCCCATGAGATTAACTTTTACCCTTTTCAATTAGGACGTGAAACTCAAGTTTATGAGTATTTGTAGGTATTGATTGTAGTAATCATTACCAAACGGTTAAGTATTATATCGATGGCTTTTAAGTCTTTTAGCCATTTCTGGGTTGACGACCTCTATGTATTTTTGAATTCGGTTTTTCTTTCTTTTACCATTTTAAGTATAACTACCACTACCTCCTCAAACTATTTTATTTTTTTTGTAATTTGCATTAATTAATGACGTTTTGATTGAAAGCAAGCAGGTTAAGAAATTTCAGTAATTTTTTTTTAACATTAACAGTTATTTAATGTATCCAACTTTTTTCCCAAATAAAACCAATTCAACCATTAATAAACGACACTACAAAATAATATGGTCACAAAAGGTCATTCAAATAATATATAATGACCTACCTTAAATCGTTATTTTCTACCTTAAATATGTGAAATCATCGGATTGTGAATAAAAATAGTAAAGAAAAGGTGCTAACCAAGAGAGGGTTGCAGAGGAAGCAAGAGAAAGGTGAGAAGCAATAATAAAAGTTAACAAGAGTATCAAAAGTCACTTGGAGTTGGTTATTCTTTAAGCTTAATTTTGATCCCCTAATCATTTAATGTTATGAATTTGATTATTGTTTTTCTTGAAGCAAGAGGGAAATTTTACAAGTTTTTAGTACATATTGGAACGTGGAGTTCATTTTACAATAATAGCTATATACAGTACATACTTGGGGTCTGAATCGATTCATTCAATACCCAAAAAAGGACCGGTTAAAATATCGTTATCTAAACCGGTTGATTCACATTTATTATGATGTGTGTTCGCAATTGAAATTAAATGAGGCCAGTGATGTTAACCCAAATTCACGACCTAACCACATTTTTTTTACGTGCGTCACTTCTGGTATAAATAATATCATCAGGGTTAGTTATGAGTCTGGTTCGAATAAGACAAGATACCATCAGGTAGAAGAATAGAATAGATCGTTAGTACCTATCACCTATGTCGTGTAAAAAGATTGAGCTCACATGAGAATTCAAAGGTCGCAACATGGTTATGGCCATTCACGTGATCGTGATGAAACAAGAGGAGAGTTAGGAGAAAAATGATGTCATGTAGACAAAGACAAAAGTACCAAAAGGTCGAGATTTTTTGTTTTTCTTTCACCATGAGATCATTTCTTGTGAAGAGATTTGTGAAGAAGAGAGGTGTAGTCACCAAACTGGATGTCAGTAGGCGGATGGAGATCAAAGACATAGGAGGTTGGTCTGGAGACTAGCATAGGCTTCTGGATGGTGAACGTGTCCGGGAATTCACCAAAGCTTACTGAATTGTGCGGGAAAGACTCTCCAAGGAAGAAGAAGCTGTCTCTGGCTAGCTTCTCAACCTTAAAAAACAAATATAACAAACCAACAATAAACGAATGGAGTGGACAAAACAATGGAGGAGCTCATGCAACAAGACCTTTTTTTACCTGCAAGTGTGAGAATTTGACGTTGTTCATTGTGAGAATTACTCGGATTTCGTAAAGATTATCGCCGAGTAATCTGATTGCCATGTACTCAAAGAAATTCTGCAGAATAGTTTTCTGTCCCTCAGGAGTATCACCGTAGCTGTCTGGGTTAAGGAACCACAACACGCATTTCACTTTGTTCCACGGGATTGGGTTCTCCCCTCCTGCTTTTGAGATGATGGTCTGGTAGGGATGATTGAGACCCCAGAAGATTCTTGTGTCTGCAAGTGATGAATCACAGAAAAGCGTCTCTGAAGACGATGATGTGGAGAGTATTCTCCAGGATGGATAACGGTTGGTTATACTTGAGGTGAAATGCATGTCAGAGTCATCAAACACAAGGATAGATCCCTCAGAAGAAGTGGGAAACAAATCCAGAAGAGGCGACGTGGAAGAGTTATCTTCTTCTGGAAGGCATGGGGGAGGGAGAGAGTATGATTTTGTCCGTCTTTGCATGACATGTGAAAACACACACGATTCTCCATTTCGACATCCCTGCAAAACCGACTAATTAGCACAGACACTGAAGATAACTCAACTACAACGGTAAGTTAATGCACCTGCAATGACGCAAAAAATTTGCAGGCTGGTCTTGTTGAGTGAAGAGTATGAGTGAACGTGCAGTGGTCACCACGGTTGCAGCATCCTTTAAGAAAATATACACAGACTGGGGCCTCTCCATCCTCAACGTAATCCTCAGGTTCGATTGCTCCATGGCCATCATCAGATTCAGATGGTGTGCACTGAGTTCTTATCTATGGCAAATGGAAACAGTAAAAGATTAATACGCTGTAAAGAAGAAACATTGTTTCCAGCTCTAGCATCCACATCGCACTTATCAATGAAAACTTGGCACAATAAGAAGAATGATAAGCCTGTAAACACCAATGCCAAATACATGAAACAAGGTCGGCAAATGAATACCTCTTTGATGATACTGCCCATGGTTTTTGCAATAGTATTAGCTTGGAATGCATTTGGAGGAACAAACGGCACCGATACACATTTTCTTACTTCAGGGGGTGGTAGATATTTATCCTCAGAGGGTTGGCACTCAATGTAGCATGTGTGATCAAATTCATATGGATTGTAATAGGTCGGTAGAGAATCAGAAGAACTGATGAATTGAGGTCTGAAACGATGACATGAGCTAAGTGTATCTTCATCTGTAAAAGAAGCAAAATTCCAATAAAAGGGCAGACGCAAATGGATAAAGAAAAAGGGCTATGAGTATGTTCATGTGTCTCTAAAATTGTCTTCCATGAGTAAAATGGAAAGATTATAAAAAAAGAATCGATGATGAGCCATGAACTTACACATCTCAGACACATGATAAAACGATGACTGGGCAATATTGTGGAAATCACACCACTCTTGTTCAATATCAGGAAACATCAACTTGAGATCTTTGTCTTTCTCCTTTGACAGAAGTTGTTTCAAGTTTTCAAGGCGATACTTATCCTTCAAGGAGAGAAACATTGATAAAATCAAGAGTAGAAGCTGGTACTCCTTGGGAATATGGCGAAACTATTTCATTACCTTAAAGACACGCTGCCAAAACTGAAAAGCACATAAGTTTGCCATGAGTACCACCTCCCTCCTCCCACCAGAAATGGTCTTGCTGTCATCTCCACCAAAATAGTGGTCAACATACTCCAGAAACTGTAAAAGAAGACATAGGTGTAGTAGATGTTTAACGTCATGATAAAAAAGGCGTGCACAATTGCCGATATATTCACCAATAGGAAATACCAGTGAATCATCTCCGAAAGGATGACTGATAGGAAGCGGTTGGGTATCCATCAGGATACCTAATAGAATCCCTTCTCTTAGCATTCCCATTTCACCAAACTTGACGACGAGAATAGATGCATCAAAGGACAAAGGGAAGCTAGCAAGCAACCGTCCATAAAATGTGGGCTCGTAACGTCCCCTAGGCGATTTCCGCAATGCTCGTATGCTTAATAGCATATTTAATGCATCATCAATGACATCTGGGTTTGGTGGATCCATAGCTTTTGCCAGCAACGCTAAGTTATAGAAAATAATTACACTCAATTCAATCGAAGGAGTCTGATTAGATAGACGCAAAAACATGTTGGATACAGTCTTTTATATTGTATTCCTAAAACATGTTACAATTCAATCTATTGTGTACCTAAAGCATATAAGCACTTACATTTTAAGAATAATGAAAGAATATTCCCACCATAAACATTTAGCTTCATCTACGGTACCTCATTGTTAACTATATCTACAGAGCATTCTTCAGGCCAGACAAGAACATGTAATACGAAATTATGTGATAAGTACTTATGCAGTATCAGAAGACATGCAAACCTTACTGTCTTTACTAGTTCACAGGCAGCCAATTATGACATCGTCTATTAAAATGAAGTCCAGCATTCTCTATACAATTCTAACATTATTACCATTTGGGTCATTAATGGCTCTGGATTCCGTGCAGCAAATATGGAGAACTTGTTGTCTTAATGACAGCTTAAGTATAGCTGGGGGCTCATGTTCTTCAAGCTTGTTGAAAAATGCACTCGGCACCAGGCGATACACCTCACCATCACATGTTCGACCTGTCCTCCCTCTACGTTGCTCAGCCTATCATTACATATAAGATACTTAATTTAGGACATCCACTTTTGCTCAGACATCAACCTCAGATTGATATAATTACACATGATAATACCTGAGATCTAGAGACCCAAACAAGCTGAACTGCGTCTCTTTTTCTGAATGCATCCCAGAACACTTGCAGAGACCGGCACGAGTCAATGACATAGGCTACTTTGGGTATTGTTACCGAAGATTCCGCAATATTTGTAGCCAATATTACCTGAGAACAGTAATTTGGAAAAGTTACATAACTCTGAAATCACTGAAGCCACAAACTGGTAGTTGCAACTCTTGCATCAATACGAGTTTGATGTCTTCCCAATGATATGATAAGTCCTCTACTCTATAACCTAGAACGTGCTCACTGTTAGGGAAGCTGAGATGGAAGGTAAAATTAGATCATCTCATCAAGTACAATAATACCGCGGCTGGTGTCATTAACTCATATGCACAACAAAAAAATGTCTGAACATACATGCTGTTCAATACCCTAGATTTGTAAATATAAATGTTTGCTTCAATGTTAAATACGATGTTCCCTAGTTATTTAGATTTCAGTTGGGTTCCTCTCACCTGTACAACAGAAAAATAACGCACATCTCTCAAGGAAAAAGAAACATGGAAAGTTAAAAGAGAAACCTTGCGACGAGATCGACATATCTTCATAGCCGCTAAGGCTTTCTCGGTGTCAATGCTTCGGTGCAATATGTGAACCTCAAAAGATGCTTGAAAGGGTTCCAATTGATACCACTGCTGCTCAAGTGAGTAGTATGTTGGAAGGAAAACCAAAATACTCTTCTCAATGTCTGGTTCCTTTTTATGAATATATAAGATGAGATCATGAATAAGATTCTGCAGTTCAGGTTTGATTTCAGTATCAGCTGAAGAAGGACTTGGACCAGGACAGTAAGCTGACAAATCAGAACTCACACCAAGCAGTCCTGCAACCTGCTTCATGAACAGTGTCACATTTAATTAGCCGAGAAAGACTCACCGTCAAAAAAGAAGACAAGGAAAAAGTGTCATGAATCTTAGCCCTTCCACAAATACTCTGATGGTGCAGAAAAATTGTTATTCTCATCAAAGTGAAAGTGATGGTAGCACACCACAAATATATTCCATTGCTTCTGTTCTTACTATATGTACCGTTATTTTCCAAGCAGTGTACCAGGACTGTAAAAAATGTTCTAAACTAAGCTTTACTATTATAGGCCTGAATATTTTAGTTCGCTGAAACTGAACTTACCCATTTGAGTCCTAGACACATGATTCTAATGTTATTGCAAAGTTCGTTAGTTCATCTCCAGGATTGATAGAGATCCAATGTGTGAATTTCAGACGGTATACACCACAAGAAAATAATTATTGTCTCAGATTAAGGTGGAGAGAGCCATGCGAAGATAAAGCAATATCTTCTAGCATAGAAAAGATAGATCACCAAATGTAGTCATTTATAAGAAGCTATAAGTGGAATAAAATCAATTGGATAATTAAATAGTCTCAGAACGAGCAATAAATCTCAAACATAATCTCAAAAAGATTAACCTGTTCAAGATATAACACTCTTCTCTGGAAAATTGTTCTTTGGTCAGGGCTAGGAATAGCAACCACTTCCACGCGTTCACCCCTGCCGAGTTCTTTAAAGTAGTCTCTGTACCTTGTTATATCAGCAGTTGCAGACATCAAGACCACCCTGTAAATATATCACATCATCTCTTTGAAACCGTGACCATGATACAAATTTTTTAGGTAATAACACGGTTGAAATAATGAATCGGTATAGCATCAGCAAACACAACCACGTGGAACATTTTAAGAACCTTAAAGTAACTGCATCATGCATCAGGTTATAGAAAAGGGTTATAACCTGAGGTCATTATTCTTCATGAGAAACTGCTTAACACAGACAAGAACAAGATCGGACTCTACAGATCTTTCATGCACTTCATCAAGAATGATAACCTTGTACTTTAGTGCATTCATCCCCTTGTCTAGCATTTCATCCAACAGAACTCCAGCAGTTTTGAACAGAATTTTCGATCTGCTTGCAAAGGAGATACTGTTCTATAAAGGATACGGTCTCATCAAAGTCATGAAGATGAAGATAATGATAGTTACCCTTCAGTCAAAATCTTTGAATGTCCTATGTGGTAACCAATTTCTCCACCTAAATCAGAGTTACGAGATTTAGCAACCATCTTAGCAACAGCTACAACCGCAAATCTCCTTGGCTGTGTACACAAAATGGGTGCCATGTTTGCTTCCAGAAGGAATTGTGGAACTTGTGAACTCTTCCCTGAGGCAAAGAAGGACAAGTAAACCACACTACGGATGAGATGAATCGAAGTAGAAAACAGTTCAAAGGCGCAGGAAGGATAAATATGGCCCTAGCTTTACTATTTTATTGTTCTATACGTACGTTAAGATAGAGACGAATCAAATGAACTTTCCATTCATACATAAAACGCTACGAGAAAAAAAGAAATACTAGATACGAAGCGAGCCCAGAATCGAGGGAGCATTTCTATAAGCAAAATGACGAAGAAGAAGAAACAAAAAAACCCCAGCGCAAAATGCAGATTACTTGCAGTTATAGAGTAACTCAGGAACAGAGAGTAGTCGAGTAAAATAAGAGAAAGCAAAGAAGGCTCGTACCGCATCCAGGGTCGCCGACGATGAGAGTGACGCGATTCTCGAGGATTTTATCAATGATTCTCCTCTTCATCGCCATAATCGGAAGAGAAGCGAAGTTCGAGGAGGGTAACGGAAAGGAATCCGAAGAGCTGGAGGACGTTGTGGGTGAAGAAACCGCCATGGTTGTCGTACAGAGCTCTTGCTCCCTCTTCCTCTCTACGCTACGCAGTCTCTAGTGCTAGTCTGCCAATCACCAAGGGGGTTTTGAGCGCGGATCAGCTGCGACGAGCATACGTTTAGCTTTCTAGAAAAAGCGTTGACTCTCAAGTCTTGTTGGATGACTTTCGCCTGACTAGTCAAATGAGATACCCCTTGTGTGCGGGTGTATGGTGCTTCACGCACACTGGAGAACTTGCCGCGAATTATCTGGGTCCCACTAAGGAAACATGGGAAAATAGTGCCGCCAATCAAAAAAGGGTTTTACAAGTAAGTAAATGAAGCGGCCCAGTGATAGCCCAATAATGAAAAGTCCAATAATGTAAAGTCCAATAATGTAAAGTCCAATAATGAAAAGTCCATGATTCGTTGACGAATAGGTGTGTGGTTTTTGGTTGGAGAGGAAATCAGAAATGGCGTCGGGATGGGGAATAACGGGGAACAAAGGGAGATGCTACGATTTCTGGATGGATTTCAGTGAATGTATGTCTCACTGCAGAGAGCCCAAGGATTGTTCGCTTCTTCGTGAAGATTACCTCGAGTGTCTCCACCATTCCAAAGAGGTCACTACCACCATCGATTCCCTTCTTTTGATTTCATGTCTTAGATCACAAATTTCCAATAATCCTAGATCGGGAAACGATTCCATTGTTTCGTTTGAATTTTAGGTTCACCTGTCTGCAAATTCGTCCTGGCTTAGTGCTCGATTCTAACATGGATTGTATCTTTATGAAATTTACAAACTCTGAGTTACTAGTTCTAGTAACAAGGTTTCATAACCTGAGCTTAGTATCAGGCTCCGCATCTTTTTTTTGATTGGGCATTGTGCTCTCCATTGTGCCTTAATAGGATGTCTAGACCCTTGGAATTAAAAGGGCAAAGTCTTCTCTGTAAAACATTACTACTGGAAGCAACTTCTTTTGACACCAGTGGTTGGTTTCTTTACTTGGCAGTGAGCATAGCTTAACTAGTACTTGATTCATAATGTGCTGTCACCTCTTGCAGTTTCAAAGAAGGAACAGGATATACAAGGAGGAGCAACGTAAACTAAGAGCAGCTTCCAGGAAAGGTGAAGATGCCGGGGATGGGACTCATACCCATCACTAGTCAACAATCCTCCTCCAAGTTTGCATCTTCATCCCATTCCTGACAAGAATAAAAAAGGTTCATGGAATATTTTGTATCTTGTTTCCAAACAGAATCTCAAAACCCTTTTCATTGTTTTTCACTTTCCAGTTTATCCAATCATGTTTTGCTTTTCTTTTCATGTTCATTGCAACACACCTTGAGACATATACTCTCTTCACCTGAATTATGGATACTGTATGTGGAACATTTCTTCCCTTTTACTCCATCCAACCAGGAACCAGGGTTAACTTAACTGCTCGAATTTTGGCAAGATTCCACCGTCGAATCTTCTATTTAATTTATAACAACGCTACTTAGAAATCTCACAATGTACATTGGAAACCAGTTAATTATAGTTACATCATAAACAAAAGGTTTGATCGATCAAACAAGTTCCCAGTTTTTCTTTTATACATTGTTCATAAGCCTGATAGAATTCTTCCAGGCGACTTTAGAGTTCAGATGCACAGCTTCTCTCAGAAGTGTCTGTGCCAGAAGCTAGAGGTCGTGCGCTGATTCGACGGGACAGGGAAATGTGGAAACCAGTCTCTCTCCCAAGCATGAATCTGATCGGTTTCTGGTTCACGCTGTCCACCTGATGAGCTCGGTGGTGGATAAACGAAGAATCCGACGTTCTGATCTGGCATCGGTGGCGGCGGCGGTAATCCCCTTCTTGTCACAGAGATGAGAGGCGATGCGAGAGTGGGCCCATTGCCATGATGTTGCCTCGGATGATTAAAAACATGATGCTGTGTATGAAGGTGTTCACGCATTTGGGTGTTGCTTCCTTGGTGACTGTTAATTGCTGGTGTGGTTCTTTGATTAGACCTACATTGCCCAAATCCAGAAAATATTGTAAAACACACTGCAAAAAGTAGAGAGCAATATGAAGTTAGAGAAGCTAACCGATGACTAAAAAGAAATGGGTGTGCATAAGATATGCCCCGTGCTGCTGAAGAGTCAATTTCACCATCAACAACATGAGCACCGGGTAGAGAAAACGATGGGGAATGATGATGATACTGGGGAGCAACAGCAAGCTGGTGAAAGTGATCGTTAGAGTGGCTGTTCCAGGGATGATCATCTATGTTGTTGTTCTCGCTAGTTCTCGGGGTAGCGGCAGGGCCCGGTCCAACATATGCAAGATACGAATGATTAACAGCAGCAGCGTGGTGTCCATGGAACTCATTATGATCTGAGGAAGGAAAGAGAAAATTGTCGTCTGATATATTATCAACAGTTTGCTAGACAAAATGAAATAATCATATAGAGAAACAATTGATCAATCAGCGTCTGACTTACATGTAGTGGTTGCATGTTCCAGTTCCCTGAAACATAGAGCAAAAGTCAATTCAAGCTTTCGCGTTTTAAGGACCAAAAGCATTCGCTTGCCTTAGCAAAGAGAGATAACAGCAAAAACCAGGGTAAAGGTGTACGCTTACTCGAAAGAAGCTGCTTGAGAGAGTTCACCAAACGGGCACCAATGGACCCGATACTGCTGCAAACACCAAAAAAATTTAGGACAAACGATGTCACATAGTTGATAGAATGATAAAAGCACAGTTGTCATGTACACGAAAAGAAACATATCGTTGCACAAAGTAGTGAGCTTATACCATTTCCGGATAAGTTAAACCATACAAGTCTTCTTCGGGGATCCAATCATCCATGGAAAACTCTGGAAAGGGGCGAGCAGAGCCATTTGCATATAACCACTGACCCTTTTCGATATTCCGACAGTTAGGGCACTGCATGGCTCCTTTCGTGTTAAAGGCCGATCCAATGCAATCTGCAAGAAACCCAACAGAACAGAAAAA
Source organism: Erysimum cheiri (assembly GCA_900406345.1). Taxonomy (NCBI): domain Eukaryota; kingdom Viridiplantae; phylum Streptophyta; class Magnoliopsida; order Brassicales; family Brassicaceae; genus Erysimum; species Erysimum cheiri. The sequence continues at coordinate 3,106 of OVAQ01000269.1, read as the reverse complement.
AGGAGCTAAAGGTAAAGCCGTAAATAGCAACAAATCCACCAGCTGAATCACAAGATTTGTCAGCATTTCTTGGGTCCTCGTCCTAGTGCAAGGGAAGAGTCGTGGCAATCTAAGCTTGTAATCAAATCAAGTGGAGAGCTTTTACTTTTTTTTGGAATCCCTCTATATTCTCTCATATATGCTAATGGTTCGTTCGAAAACTCACTTGGATTACCGTCTAAATCTAGCGTTAGGTAATTGCGTAAAAGCTGGTAGTTAGGCTAGCTAAGCAAAAGGCAATTCATCAGATCACTACACTTTGATCATAGCCTAAAGCAGGCATTGAATAGATTTCGAGGATTACTAGCAAACAAAGGAAGGCAGATTTTGGCAAATTTGGTTGGATAGAGGGAAAGCGCAAAAGTCGTTAAAGGATTGAAATACCCAAATGGAATAGGTGACCGCATTGGAGCTTAGCCCTGGATCTAGCAGCGTCGTCGACCACCAATTCGAGGCAAATCGAGCATGAGACATCCACAGGAGACGGTGAATCCTCATCGTTCCCGCGTTTTCCACCGTCATCTGCGGCTGGGCCAGCAATTAGGCGGTGCTTACGATCATCATCATCATCGCAACCCGAATCTTTAGCAGAGGCCATATCAGTACCAGCCTCTCGGCAACCCAAATCGGAGGGAATCCACGAAAATGTCGATTTCGAAAGAAAAAAAGAAGAAATTGTCAAACAAAAGAGATCATCTCCCTTTCTCTCTCTCTCCGAATTGCGTCTACCTTTTCGAACGCCGATGCGGTAGTAATCTTACAATTCTATCCTTCCTCTGCTCTCTCTCTCGTCCGACCTGTTAAAGATGACGTGGTTGCAAACCGGACAATGACATTGGACTCTCCATTTCTTTTGAGTTTTTTTCTCTTTGAGCCTTCTTGCTCTTTTTCTTTTTCCATTCAGATAAATCCAACCATTATTAACCTCAAGTGAACCAACCACATTCATCCAAATACTAAACTACCTGTTAATTTAGTTTAAATAACTTTTCCTTGTAAACCAACTTTAAACAAAAAAATAACTGAAATTCAAATCAAAGGGTTGATTTATGAGGCGCTTTGAAGTTTTTGATAACTTCTGTTTGTTCTTACACCGTTTTGTGAAGATGTAACTTTTGTAAAAGATATATATATATAGGCTAGATTATTATTATTATTAAACGGGAATATTGTTGAGGAACCCCAAAACATTTAACTAAATTACACGCAAATGCCAAATTATGTAGATTGTCTTGAATCGCGTTTCACATCAAGCTAATATTATTTCACTTCTTCTGAATTAGACTATGCAGAGACTTTGCTTTGACAGGTAACGGACCAGCTTTGCCTTAAGCCTTGATCTTAGGCTTCTTCACGATCATGACCGAGCAATGAGCATGATGAGCGCAGTAGTCGCTCGTGCTCCCAAGAACCGCCCTGTCGCAAAACCCACAAGTGATGAATATTGTCAAGAGAATTAAAAATTAGGTGTATATATCGTTGAAAGATTGATTATCAGAATCAAGGCTGAAATGAAAAATATACCTCTTGATAGCTCCATATCCATGGCTTCCCACGACCAGAATAGAAGCATGGTGTTTATCTACAACTTCGCATAGGATATTCCTTGCATCACCTTCAAAAACTTCGATCATCACGCCGTGAACCTACACAGCAAACCTAGAATGATTGAGTTGCGCCTAGAGCTACTTAGCTGAAGCTTTTGCATGTTGTAGAGATTCACATGCATTACCCAGTATACATGATGATAAATCATGATCCAAGAAACACACACAAAAAAAAAGGACCAAAATTCCAAATCATTTGTCTACCAATTATGTGAACTTGGTCTGACAAACAAAGACCGTACCGATTTGCTCTGACAAATAGCTTTGGCTTTCTCGACAACCCTAGCAGCTGTATGCTTCAAATCGGCATCAACATAAGGTACAACCTCCGCGGTTCCTAGCACACAAAAAAAAGAAAACCCCCAAATTATCTCCCTAAAACAGAACAGAACCCTAGAAGAGGGAGGGTGAGATCAATCAAAGAGCGTACCGGGACCAGCGAGACCGACGGCGGAGACGGCGTTAGGTTTTGCGTGGACAATGAAGAGCTTGAAGGGATAATTGGGAGCGTAAGGAGCGAAGAAGCGATCGAGCGTCCACTCCAACGCGTACGTGCTCTGCTCGCTTTCGTCGATTCCGACGACCATCACCGATTTGTCCTCTCCAGTGGCCATGACTCCTTTAACTGTTCGCGTGAAGAAAACGCGCTCTTGTTTGTGCTTCAAAGAAATAAAGAAAGAGGAGCCTCCAAGAATCCTCCACACACAGGAAAAAGAAAGAGAGTTTTGGACTTTGGTTGGTTTCGAATGTGATACTTTGATGACGTGGATGGTCCTCGTTCCTTTAGTAAATTTCTGATGCTGTCGAATATTTTATCACTTATCTACTCTAGGCCATGAATAAAATGAACACTTATATGTGTTCTTAAAATTAAAAAATAAAAAATAAGGTGAACAGTGATAGAACAGTTTAACTTATCCTCCAAACAGTTTTTTCTTTTTTCTGCAGAATAGTTTTTATAATTTTAAGAACAGTTGTACCCACTATTCAATATTTTTATTATTTTAAAACCCTTAAAAACACATTAAATGTTCTCCCTTTACCAATGCAGACCATCTCCGATTAATATATAGAGGTTTTTTTTTTTAAGACTCTTCTTTTTTTTTGGTGGATATTTTTAAGACTCTTCTTGACTGATAATAAATCATACAAACGTTAAATTCTGATAGAAAAATCAGTTTTTTAATGTTTGCGAGTCCGACGGTTCAAATTAGTTACGGTTCAAACAAGTAAAACAACACATCATCCCTCATTCTCTTACTTCCTTTATATACAAAACTCTTGTTGTGTTTATGGTTGTAGTAAGCCTGTGTCTCTGGTAACATATCTGGTTTTCGGTTCGGGCCGGCCCGAATTTGTGAGGCCTCAGACAAAATATAAAATGAGGCCCCAACATCCTTTATTATATTATACTAGGTATTAACCCGCGGTACACCGCGGGACAAATGTTAAATTTATAA